>MU159632.1:50541-103841 GCA_015888305.1 Antheraea pernyi
CCACCATGTATTTGGCGAAAAAGCCCGTCATAGTGATTGGGGTGTAAGGGATGTCGAATAAAATCTAACACTTGAGGCACTCAAGCCAACCTCACCTGCACGTGGTGCACCCTGCTGGATAACGAACGAGGCAATGGCGAAAGCGGGGTGGTAGGGTTTTACAGCCTGACTGGGTCGCAACCACCATGTATATGGCGAAAAAGCCCGTCATAGTGATTCGCTTCTGCGGGTCGCGTTTCGGGATCAGCCTGTGCATATCCAGCATTTCGCAGGCCGGCATGACAGTGGCGACCGGCGATGGATAGTGTGTCACTCGGTGGTCGCCATTGTTTTTGGATTGTACTTTGCTTACCATCAGGCACAGTGCAGTCATTTTGCCGTGCTACTATAAAAAAATGAGTTTTCACTTCTGTCGGCATGACTATGACTGCCTTAATTTTTTTAAATGTTTATTATATATCGACGAGATTTTTAGTATTATCAGTTTTTTTTTTAAAACTTTCGTTTTTTTTTAATTTATGAATTATGGTCGAATTTTGACCGCTGATCGTCCACAGATACGTACCATCATAAGATAACAGCCGACGAGAGTGGCGCTTCGCGTGCGTCCCGCTTTACAGTGTACGTACACCGTACCACTGTTCACCTGATCATCCACTACCTTTACTCCTGGCAGCTTCGCACCCGCAGGCAAGAACCTGCCAGCACATCCCAGTACAACTTAATAAATAAAAGTATACGCGGTATGCGTATTTTTGGACATTTAATACAATACAATTCACGTCGAAAATTAACAAGCCATTACTTAAGTAAAAAATAATATGTATCCTGGATATTCAATTTATAAGATTAACTAGCGGGCCTCGCAGACGCTGTCCCGCCCTGATTATAAAAAATTCGGGACAAATTATTAGAGCGCCGGAGGCCCACCTCCCCTAACCATTCCCCCCAAAGGGTGGCAACGCACTTGCGACTCCTCTGGTGTTGTTAGTGTCCATGGACGATGGTGATCACTTAAAATCAGGTGACCCAACTGTTCGTTTGCCACCTATGACATAAAAAATAATATACCAAAACGTTTCTCATGAATCACTTTATCCATTGGTGAAAACTGCATAAAGATACGTTCAGTAGTTTTTGAGTTTATCGCGATCAGACAGACAGACAGACGCGGTAGGGGACTTTCTTTTACACCATATAAGAAGAAGATTAATATATTACGTCAAAGTGCGCGAGGTAAAATAACAGTATAATCTCAGATTAATGCATTGTCAAATGTCTATAGTGTCACATATTAGTAGTTATGATTTACTAATGAATCTCTAAAATTGTGTAATTTATTTCTTTCTTCGAAATTAATTCCAGGATTCATAATTCCTTCTCAACGGAGGACAGGCAGGAGGAGGCGGCAGTTTGACCGCCTCCTCCCACCGTAGCTGGACCTAGGGAAGATGGGTCGGGGGGCCCATCTTCCTAGTGCACAGATCCGACGGATGGAGGAGACGGCCGGTGTGTACCCGGCTGTCTCCTAACATGACGAGGCCCGGCGGCAGCAATATCGCTGCTGGGCCGGCACGATGAAGTCTATAGAGATCTCGTGCCGCCCCAACTTAGCGGTAGACGTACACGGTGGGGTTTTAGTCCGTGCGAGACGGACATAACCCACCCTCTCCCCCAAGAGGGTGGTGTATCCAT
Source organism: Antheraea pernyi (assembly GCA_015888305.1). Classification (NCBI taxonomy): domain Eukaryota; kingdom Metazoa; phylum Arthropoda; class Insecta; order Lepidoptera; family Saturniidae; genus Antheraea; species Antheraea pernyi. The sequence goes on from MU159632.1 coordinate 52,237, forward strand.
AAGGGATTTCCCCACGTAAAAAAAAAGGATTCATAATTCCTTACTAAACGTCTTTCACAGACCTTTATTATCGATCTTTTTAAGATATACAATTCCGTAGGTAGTACATTAATTTGAATGTCGTTGTCGTTTGCGATTTAAGCACACAAATATATGTTTGTCACGATATCACATTACAAATCCTTGGATTTTTCGACTTTTCTGTACTACAATATGTTTGTACTATACATATAAACCTTCCTATTGAATCACTCTATCTACTGCTGATAACTGTATTAAAAGATCTAAGGGAACAGACAGCGGAAGCCACTTCATTTAACGATTAACGTTGTTAATACATATTACAAAATAATGTCGAAAACTAATGTATACCACCTCCATGTCATGTCTATGTTTCACTTATACTGCGTGTGAACGACACACAACTTTTTTTTATTTTTTGCATAATTACCTGTTAATGAAAGCGACTCCTTCATATAGCTTCTCCTGGTCAGGAGTCTCGAAGATGTCTGTAGTGGCCAGCTGTAAGAACTTAATGTTGTGTTCGCGCCATTTCTGGAAGATGCAAAGGAGTTTGTCGATTAATACTGTTAATTATTAACAAATCTAACAAGCCTTGGTATTCGAGTCATTTCCAATGATTCCATAGGATTATCAGTCTAGTTTTAATCACTGTACTGTCCAAAACCATAAACCGTATTATTACAAAAAAGTTAATTAAATACGTATTAAATACTTGGTTTAAAAATGTTTCCTAATATATGCACCGCGCTCGTCCGAAGAAAGTTCGCGTTATCCTTTTACACAAGTCTAATCTAACGTAACCAAAGCGAGACAGAAGAGCAAGATGGCGAGCATTCGGCGACCGCTGTGCATTTAATATGAGACCTTTTTAAAGCCAGGGTTTAATACGTATTTAACTTTTTTGTAATAACACCGTAAAGGTTTAAGCTCCATCCAAAGAGTCTAGAGTCATGAGGCACAGGTCAACAGACTGTTGGGAGCGTAAGCTTAAAAAAACCTGATTTATTACAAAACTTTCAAAAGCAAAAAATTGGTTATTGTTAAATCATAATTATAATAAAATGTATTTTTAAATTATTTTTTCATTTGTACGAACTTTTTTTTATTAAACCTTGAAATTTACGGTGTCGTGAAATAAAAACAAAACTTAAAAACATGATCCGCCATTTTGAGATCTGAGTCTTAAAAAAATCAGCTGAAGGTTTAATTTTAATTAACTTCTTATAAAATGTCAGGCACTTTGACATTGGATAAAGCAGGATTCATGTTCGAAGGTCGTGAATCAACCTAGAGACCGCAAATATTAAAAAAAAAAACGCTTCATTATGATTTAACAAAGATTTTAATGAAATGGGTCTTTAAATTTCATAATCTTCCGTTTAAAGTCAAAATGGTGCGTATATTTTCTACAATTTTGAAGTTTATACACATTCGGAACCAAGAAGGAAAGGTGAATACAATCATAGATAAGAATAGTATACTGGAGAACAATTATTTATGTTAACACGTTCCATGCTACGTGTATATGGGCGCGACTGTACTGCCATCTGGTTTCAATGTATGTAACTAACAAATAAAATCAAAACATCTGTAGTGCCATCTATCAGCTAACTCGGAACTTAAATAACACGTGAACGTGAAATATTTATTAACTCTTAAGTGAATAAAATGACATATAGAATAATAAATTGTAGTTCTATTTAAGATTTAATTGATGTTTTGGTTTAATATTATTTTAAGAATATTAAAATATAAATATGATTGTCACAAACGTGGAACATACGATATTTCCGGTCTATTTTTATTATAAATATTACTAAATAATTAAGCGAACTGAGATATATTTCAACTTTAGAAGTTTTGAATATATTTAATTATTATCTAATATTGTTTTAACAATTTTAAATAATAGATATTATTTGTTTTTGTCACAGAAGAGTAAAATGGGATATTTCCGGTGTATATTTATTATAATTATTTCTAGATAATTAAACGAATTCAGATATATTTCGACTTATAATTAAGAATTAAAATAGTTGTAGATTGTTTTGTAAACCGTTAATGTTACCTATGTTTGTAATTAAGAAAATATGTTCTATTATTGTCAAAGAAAAAGAGATATAGGGTAGTTTAGTGAGTTACAAATGAGCAATATAAAAGTAAAGTTAGATTCAGTTAAAAACACATTCTTTGTACGATTATTGTAAGGTGACGTTGTGGAGAAGGAAATATATTGTAATTCTAACTAGTAGAGTCGTTTTTGTGATGGATCCTCGTGATAGTTATCTGGAGCACGCTCTTACGCCGACATGTACGTCGGCGCCTCGCCAGAACTCTCCCCAGAATCCATCACAAAAATGACACTACTACTTAATAAGAACTAAATTATATTTTCATTCTCCACAACCTCACCTTGCAATGATCGTGCAAAGAATGAAAATTCTTAAAAACCAAGTTCAAGGAATAAGGCATCTTAACTCTGCCCTCCCAATACATGCTTGATAATTTAATGTATGTCCGTAAGAACCTTGAACAGCTAGATTTCGTAAAAAACGGTACAATCTAAATACTAGAAACTGTGACAGACTGGTTGTCCCATGTTTTAGACTTAGTAAAACCAGTAACAGTTTTTGGGAAATAGTGTTAAATTCTATAACAAAGTCCCAAAGGATATTACCGATTTGCCGGATTGCGAATTTAAGCGCCATGTCAAGTGGGTTTTGGTATTAAAAGGCTAGTATAGAGTGGATCAATATGTGAACGATGGTGATGTCTGGAATTGACTAATCTCTGTGCATCCATTAAAAACGTTTGTGACGTGTACCTAATATATTCTAAATATTATATATACCACATCGAGTTTCTTGCCGGTTCTTCTAGATGAGTGGGTTGTTTTCCGAACCGATGGTAGTTTTGACGTTCATAAGTACCTTCTTAGGGCCTAAATTGAATAAAGTGTTTTTGATTTGAATGTGTTTTGAACTGAACTTAACTTTACTTTTATATTGCGCGTTTGTAACTCACTAAACTACCCTATACCTTTTTTTATCACGCTTCACCTGTATGTATGTATGTAACCGACCCCTTTGAGCTCGATTTTGTCCTACTTTGAACGATCAGATTTAATTCAAACTTTGCACACCTGTCAAAGTTCGATGATAATACAATAATCCGAAAAAAAAAGGTTAAAAAATATATTATTAGCTTGACCTGTATGTATGTAACCGACCCCTTTGAGCTCGATTTTGTCCTACTTTGAACGATCAGATTTAATTCAAACTTTGCACACCTGTCAAAGGTCGATGACAATGCAATAATCCGATATTATTAGCTTCACCTGTATGTATGTAACCGACCCCTTTGAGCTCGATTTTGTCCTACTTTGAACGATCAGATTCAATTCAAACTTTGCACACCTATCAAAGGTCGATGACAATGTTATTGCATTGTCCGAAAAAAAAGTAAAAAAAACAAATTAACTATAAAATGAAAAATAAATAATAGTTTAAAAAAACACGCTTTCATAAAAAATCCAACTCAAAAACAGAAAATAAAATAAAATAAATTTAATTAGATTTATATAGAATAGAATTAGCTAGATAGAAGACTTTGAACAGTTTCGAATCCGATACTTTAAACTCTGAGTAGGGAATTGCCAATAATAATTATTAGGAAGTGGAACTAATAACCTAAATACAAAAAAAAATGAAATAATGTAGGTAAATACGACAACAACACCTGTTGGAGGAGCAGATGTAGTGTCGATTAGACAGTCCCTGCTCTTCCGGCCAAAAGGTGTAAGAACGTACCACGGGGTTTTGGTTTCCCCCATGGAGAAAAAAAAAGGTAATTACGAAAAACTTTTATACCTAATAAATTTGCTCCTCTCATTTACTCCCTTAGGAATTGAATTCACAAAAATGGATATCGCTAATAATCATTATTAGAAACTTATAACCCAAATAAAACGTTTTATTGAAATAACTTTGAAAATCGGAGAACTTTCATACTATCTTTGCACCCCCTTTTAACCCCTTAAGGGATGATTTTCGAAAAAAAATTTAACAGGTTATTCATGACTTTCGATGGAAAACCTTCATACTGAAAATCATTCGAATAATTTCAAAAACGGCAGTTTCATACTAACTTTGCACTCCCATTTCACCCCCCTAGGGAGTGAATTTTCAAAAATCCTTTCTTAGTGCTCCCCTACGTTATAAAAGGAACCCCTGTACAAGATTTCAAGTTTATAACCCTTATAGTTTAGGCCCTGCGTTGATATGTCAGTCAGCTTCTCCTTTTATATATATAGATGTTGTAACGCAATATTGTTTGATAATACGTGTTATAGTCCGGTGAAGCTGTGAAAACCCGCCAAGCCAATAGCGTAGACAGTTCGAAAGAGAAATTATGATGATACATATACTTTTTATCCAAATATCAAATGAAGGATATATCATGCTGAAATGGCTTCGCATAGAACGTGTTAACATATGAACATCTGGTCTCAAATTACACTTGATCGAAAATCCAATTAGACGTAATTCACTAAAGGCGTAGGCAGTACAGACTTTTCTCCGATCTGTGTGTCCTGTTGTTTTTTACCTAATGGCGGAGGTTATGGTGGAGGCCCCTTTCATATCGATGCACTAGGGTTGAAGCTTCTAATCCTAGCAACTGAGTCGGAGCTTACGATGAAGGTAAATATCGTGATGGAACCACAGAGTAGTGGTAGAGCTTTTTCTAAGTCCGCCTGGTTTGCTACCATCCCCAAGTTGAAATTCTGTCGCCAAGCACCTGTTAGTGTATTCCGGCAGCTGTGAGCGCCAGTACCCTCTCCGCTTAGTTAATATCACATGACATTGTGGTCGAACGCTAAAATCTACTCTCTAAATCATAGAAAAAGGAAAGATAAGCCATTGGTTGCAATGACGTTATACATAGTTCTTCAAACAAAAACAACTCAAATCTTTTATCTCTGCCTACAGAATTGTCTTTGTTAATATTACATTATTTATAAAGCAAAATTTTAAAGTTAGATCCATTGTGAGAACCAAAACGAGTGGATTGTTCGCGTATCGTCTTGATCTTGGGTTCATCTTGAACAGCGATTGTTAGATCTAATCCCACTGTCATGTTAATTTTTAACGTGGTAATGTTTTATCGCCCGTTCTCACAAAATACAAAACTGTTATAATTATATTTTGACAGCACTGTACAAAATAAATTATCAAGTATTCTAGATATAATCATTCGTACTGAAGATAATTAAATGAGCGTGGGGACACATTACGTTAACCTTTCGAGAGATTCCAATGGTACTTTTAAAGGCAAACTCGTAGCAATTAGTGGAAGGGTTTTATTTTTTTTCCCTTATCAAACTGAAATAGTTTAGAATATTATCCGATACGAAATATATATAAGAGTTGTAGAGGTATGTATGCTTGGTACACATATATGTTTCAACAACTCATATATGTATGAATAGTTAGCTTAGCTCAGATAGATCGCGAATTGCATGTATCAGGCAACAGCAAAAGCCGAGGTGTGCCGTGCACCCTTGAGCTAGTTGTCAAAATAAAATCGGCTGAGTGCCTTAAGCGCTCGCCTTAGTAGCCCGGTGAAGCTGTTAAGACCTTACTGGGGCAATAGCGTAGTCAGTTCGAAAAAAGAAAACGTAGCAATTTTCAAATAAAACACAAAAATCACTTAATCTGCCTTAATACACCTGCAACCATTTTTTTTTCACAAAAATCTATAAGTACATATACGCTAGATTTACGTTCTTATTAAATGTATAGACGTCTATATAAGTGTGGCAAAGATAGCAATATGCAGAGCAAATCATCAGAGAATATTTTTACAGAAATATATGAAAATACAACTACATTACTTTTACGTGATAGCGTAATTTCCAAAGTACAAATTCGTTCTTAATAGCGTTGCCCTAATGCAAGACCAAGAGACTTGGCTTGGTCTTGCGTCAATACACCTGGTCTTGGTATTGCACCCCCAGTCTTGGTCGTGGTCTTGCAGCAAGAGTCTTGCAAGTCTTGCAAATCTTGCTATTATCTATTTGTCTATTGCCCTTTACTAAACACGTTAGGTTAAACATTAGAACAATCTAACAAATAAGTAGATTTTTAGCTTATATATTATACCGGTCAACACGATTTTTGGGTCTAACTTATACATGTTAAATTTTGGTTTCTCCTACGACAAGAATAATGATATTTTTTCCGATTAAAGTTTGCTTTTGTAGAAACTAGAACAAATTTTCGGCTAAAATTATTGATTTTTTATATTTTTTCTACACTTCCACTGTAAATTATAATTAGATAACATTTTTTAGATACAAGAGTCTTTTTTATTCAAGATTTGTGATAAACAATAACATATAGATGTAAAATAACAAGAAACTAATGTCTAAAAGTGAATATTTTACTTATAACTTTAATAAATTCATCGCAAATAAAACAAAATGAATCAACATCATTTTTACAATGTCTTGATGCCGTTTTTCAACTGAGTAATACTCAAATATAGTTGCTACAGCTGTAATAAACAAGTTAGCAGTTTACTTTCGGGTTAATCAAAGTGCTGCCATCTTTTGTTTATGAAATAAATTAAATCATACTTATCGTCGTAAATCAGACCAAAGCAAACATTATGAACTAAGCAAATATGAATATTTAAGTATTTTAATGTCTAGAATCAGAATTTAAGCAAGAGACCAGAAACACATTAAAATTTAAAAAAAATTGTTGTTCTGTGTTATTTACGTATACATAGTACAGTTCAAACAAATTAAGTAAATTCATAATGAACAAGTTTTTTTGACTATTTGCTGGAATAAAAATATGTAATTCCTTCTCGTATAAAGATATTGAATCTTAGTCAGTCATGTTAAATTGTAAACTTATTATTCTGAGAACAATTATAATTCTCTGAACTCGAAGCGAAGTATGGGTATAAATGAAATATATATATGTTAATTATATATATATGTATATCTAATAAGAATGGTAATAAAATTGTTGCAAGTGTCTTGGAATAAGTAATAAAAAACATTTCAATCATTTTTAGAAATTTCGATCTGTCTGTCTGTCTCTTTGTTTGAATACGCATCACTGCTAAAGTGCTAAGATAAAATCTCGCAAAGAAATCCATAAAGCATATCCTCGAGTAACATTTAATCTTAGTTTCCTTAAAATCGCTTCACTCTATCAAAAGTTATTGTAATTGTAATGACTACGTGACTTAAGCAAGAGATTATAGTAGATAAGTAGATATAAAGACTTAATATATTCAGACGATCTTATTAGTCAAGTTTTTTTAAATTTTAATGATGGTAGAGCCACGCTGAAACTATTACTGGTGTCAGCATGAATGGGTCGGCTCGTAGGGTAGTACCACCCTCTCATAGAAAACCGACGTGAAGTAACAGCGCTTGCATTGTTGCGTTTCGTTCGGCCAGTGAGAGCGCCGGAGGCACACCTCCTCTCCCCTCTCTCTCCCCTAACCATTCCTCCCAAAGGGTGTCAACGCACTTGCAACTCCTCTGGTGTTGTTAGTGTCCATGGACGGTGGTGATCACTTAACATCAGGTGACCGACATGTTAGTTTGCCACCTATGACATAAAAAAATTATAATATTAGATTCAATGCGGACGGAGTCGCGGGCACAGCTAGTTGAAATATAAAACTCCTAGTTATGTGTACACGCCGAAAGATGAGATGAAAAAAGGTGATGAGCAATCATTGATAAACAATGATTCTTCGGAAGATTAAAAAACAGAAATGTCATCAGCTATATTGTACCTTCTTACCTAACAATAAAATGTATCTACGTGTTTGCATTACGTTCCTCTTTTGATGAAGTTAATCAATATTCATTATCATTATATATACGTGAAGCCTAAACTTTGTATCCCTTTTTAACGGAATTGGGCGAACGGATGAACGTGTAATTTTGCATAGTTAAAGTTTATATGGAGGACAAGTGCAGAAAGCTATTTATTTTATATAAAATGCATTAGAAGTACATTAAATTAATTAAAATATGCATTACTCACACTAATGCTTCAATTTTACACAACTTATACACACATGTAAATAAAAAAGACATTTTGACATCTGTCAATAAAGTACTTCAAAAAAGGTTGTGAAGGAGGTTGCTATGTATTATTTTACTCTTACGTTCCAATTACCCTTTTTCATTCTACATTCAACAATGATATTATAACATACAACTATTATTATAATAACTGAGTAACCATGATAAAAACCTTTCATTATAGAAGTAAGTTGACAAAAGTACCCTAATAAAGTTCAAACTTTAAAAAATCAATGAACTATGGTCGAATGTTGACCAATGGGCGCCCATTAGTTGAATTAAACTTATCTATACTGCTGCGGTATTTATGTATATACTAGCTACATAGTGTATTTACGATTGGAGTCGATACAAAGTAAATGTTTGTATAGTTTAATATAAAGGTACTGTAATAATGTGTATTATTACTAGGTTTTGTGTAGTCCGGTGAAGCTGTTAGACCTTTCTTGGTCAATAGCGTAGTCAATTCCCACATTTATAATATTAGTTAGGGTTTTCAGAATAAATTATTATAATATCTACCAATTCTTACGATCACAATATTCGTTGTGAGGACAACACAATATTTATTTATATCGGTCATGAGGAACTAGAAACTTATTTTATTCTTTGGAACATCGGCGAACTTTCAGCGGATACACTTTTCGTACAGTCTATCAATAAAGCGGCGCGGCGTCTTTGTCAGTAATTTATCAAATAAACAATCATAATCATCAACCGACCCATTGGTAATCAATATATCGCGTAACATAAATTATTACCATACTGGATCTATTGTGTTAGTTATAAACTTTGTTAAAAAACCGACCCATTGGTAATCAAAATATCGCGTAACATAAATTATTACCATACTGGATCTATTGTGTTAGATATAAACTTTGTTAAATAAACTATGATAAGATATAAATACATTTATTTGTTTAAATTTATTGGATAAAATTATTTGTGTATTAGAAAGAATCGTGATCTTAATACCGATACTACAGAACGTGTATCAATATTGTTAATAAGGTTCAAATTCGACTTGTCTTGCAGGCCTAGTCTCGTCTTGCGCTAGTCTTGCAGGGGTTAGTCTTGCTAAAATTCGGTGGTCTTGGTCTTGGTCTGCAAAAACGCAAGAATAAGACCAAGACTGCAAGAGATTTTGGGCAACACTAATTCTTAATATGCATACGTTTACGAGCGAGTGCTTTATGATTTAGGTTCCCAGTTTCTTTTCTGTGAGCACTTTCTTAGGAAGGAACTGCGTCTTTACGTTAGATATTAAACAGCTTTTTTTTAAATACTTGATAGGGTTTAGCGTTTGACCAGAATCTCATCTGATATTAAATGGCGACCTGGTCTAAATTGGTAAACACGCCAAACCTAAAGGGGGCTGCTTCTCAAGTGCATCTGTCGGAACACAAACAGGTGCTTGAAAACAGTTTTTCAACTCGAGAGTGCTAGCTAACCAGGCAGGTTTTTAAAAAGCCCTACCACCATGCAATATCTGTAAGCATCTGTGTTTACTATTATACATATTTACTGTGAATGTGCGGTTGTCTTCACAGGAACTGTTCGATGCAATTTTTAGGACACTGTCTATAATCGCGACGCTCATCATTGGCAAATTCAATCTCTTCAATGAGTTATTGAATTTACTAAGTTTTTCTCAGAGCTAAGGCGGTCTTTCAGAGGAGTGAACAGTTTTTGACACAGTCAGCAAGGTACGTATGATGTTTCTGGTGTTGTAAGTGTTCGTCACCGTTTTCTCCCGACCGCACGATTGTCTACCAATACCGAGGTGTAAACAATTGATTACATTACTTAACCCGTCCGCTGATTTTTTAAGATCAGATCTCAAAATGGCGGATCATGTTTTTAATCTTTTTTTATCACACGACACCGTAAATAATTAAATTCACGGGTTAGTACAAAAAAACCTAGAAATAATAAAAAAAATAACAATACATTTTACATGAAGAATTTGTTATTTTTCAAAGTTTTTTTAAAAATAAATCGGGTATTTTTAAGCTTATTGCCCAATAGTTTGTTGACCAGTGCCTCACGAGGTCTACATTCGTTTGTATGGGGTTTAAATCTTTATGGTTATGAATAGTCAAGGGGTTGATGATCGAATTAAAAAAAGTTCCCAACCTTCTTACTGAAATTTAATTACATATAATATTTTATTACCTCGGCATCGTTGGAGAATAACTTCAGTTCGTACGTTTCGTTCATTGAGACTACGCCTTTGACGTTTTCCTCTTCTGCCAGCTGGAATATAAAAAAATAATAAGTTATCGGGAAAGTCTTTCGTTTTTTTTACAATATCAACCTCATTTTACAACGTTGACTACATGCAATGGTTTCATTACGATGCGTTCCTTCATCGAAAGCTCTGGTACAGTGTCATGATGTTTGTATCGACGATGAACTCCGAAACTATTTGCCAGCTGGTTTGGGGGGAGGGGGGGGGGCAACGGGAGGAGAGGCGGAATGGAATGGGAGGCGTGCCTCGGGCGCTCTCACTGACCGAACGTAACGCAAAAATGGAAGCACTATTACTTCACGTCGATTTTCTAATTCATTTATTAATTCCTGCCAATAAATCATTAATTAATTTTTCATTCATGTTAAACCAGTAATAGCTTCGACGTGGAACTACCACCTTTTTTTATTTACGTGGGGAAATCCTTTATGGATACGTCACCCTCTCGGGGAAGAGAGTGGGTTATATCCGACTCGCACGGACTATAACCTCACGGTGTACGTCTGTCGCTATAGTAGGGGCGACACGAGATCTCTACAGACTTTATCGTGCCGCCCCAGCGGTCGGCCCGGCGTGGCAGCGGAACAACGCCGAGTACCTCCTTCTGCGAGATGACTTCCTCGCAGAAGGAGGCCACAGCAGTCCACCGCTCCTCGCTGCCGGGCGTGGTTTTAAAGAAATCGTTCCATACCGCCGCAGCCAGAGTGCGGCGCTGATCGTCCCACGCCGCACACTCAGAGAGTGTACTGCGCAGTGTCCGTCTTAGCGCCGCATTCGTGACATGCGGCGGTGGGCGCCCTGCGCGCTATCCGGTGCAGGTACCAGCCGAAGCATCCGTGCCCGGTCAGCACCTGCACCAGACGGTACGTCAGGGAGCCCCAGTCCCTATTCACCCACCCGGGCAGGACCGGACGGATGGCGTCGATGGTATATCATCAATAACGCTCGTCCGCCAGGTTCAGCCCCCACTTACAAAGCCAACGTCACGCGGTGTTCCCAGGCGGTAACCCATCCAAGTACTGACCGGGCCCGACGTTGCTTAAATTCGGTGACTGGACGAGAACCGGCGTTTTCAACGTGGTATGGACGTTGACTGGTACTACCGTCTACCATAGACCATGCTGAGAGTTTGTTGCAGGATCTTGGAATGTCATGTAGTGGATTTTGACTTGCCACAAATACTCCCTGGAAAGTTCATACAAGAGAGCCACCATCTTGTTAGAACATTGAAATTATAGCAAGAAACTTGTAATATAATTCCCTACTCGACAATAGCAGTAATAATGTACCACATGATTAGTTGCCAAAAATCAAACAAAGAATAATATTGCTGAATATTAATGAAATGATAACAGTATAAATTATTAATATTAAAGAGGACATCAGAAAATTTTATGTATTTAAAATAATTATGTATTCATTAAATCATTTGTATTCTGTAATATATTTAAACAGTACATAAAAGTAATTACAAGGTTGACAAATATTAACACTAACTTATATCAAGGGCACCAGAGCAGTGACATTTTTGATTAAAAGTAGTGAATAACTTGTTATTGGAACTATCTTGCAAGTACAGTACAAAATTAATGTTGTTTTTTCTGAAATTATACATTTTGAAACATGAATGAGTGAATGAATACTTTATTGCACTTTTTAGTTTGTACACTGATGAATATAATATCACTTAATTAAAGTAACTGTAAAAGATTTTATAAATCACACTGAACAAAACCCTGTGTCGCGAGTGTCTGTGGACGGCGGTAATCACTTACCATCATGTGACCCGCCTGTTCGTTTGCCACCTATAGTATATATAAAAAAACAATGATGCATCATACAATTTCAGTTATTGTTATATTAAAAAAATGTTTTATTTTTTACTACTAGTGGCCCTGGGGGATATTGTCCTGCCATGATATTAAAAAAACCTTGATAAATTATATATCTAAACCTTCATCATGAATCACTTTATCTATTGGTGAAAACCGAATGGAAATCCGTTCAGTAGGTTTTGATTTCATCCTGAACAGACAGGCAGGGGTGGGAGAGGACTTTGTTTTATAATATGTAGTGATAAACCAATACCAGCCAGCTTTGTGGAGCAATAAATAAACTCATAATAAAAATAATAAAAAACAATTATATCATAAAAAAAATAAGGATGGATGGATTGTGTGAAAAATGATATGTGTGTAAAAGGTGTGATGACTGAGATGACATCTGATAGGCGAGCCTAGAAAAGGAAAACATGTTGTGCCAACCCTACTTAGGTGGGATAAGGGTAAGAAGATGATGATGATCATAAAATAAGTAGCATACAACAATCTATGAAAAATTCTGCTATAAAAAGACCAAATGTCTAAGAAAATAAGCAAAAAAATATTGATATCTCTTTATTAGGTTTTAACTGATGTGCCTGCAACAATAGAATCCATCCATTCATTTACATAGATGTATAGGTAGGTAGGTAGGTACATTAAAAAATAAGTGGTTAATAATAAATAGCTATTATCTGCCATTAAATAAGTGACTAGATATGACCATGTTAACTGTTCATTGTTTAAACATTATTAAAACAAACAACAGGCATTATACTTTTTATGTCTATTTATATTTTATAGCTTCTGGCTGCAACTTTGTCCATGTGTAATAGTTACTTTGGGTAACACTTAAAAAAAATCGATTTGGAAACATTCTTCATTGGTGCTCCGCTCTTATTGGTCTTAGCATGATGATTTACAGTCTATAGCCTTCCTGAATAAATGAGCTATGTAACGTTGAAAGAATTTTTCAAATCGTACCAGTAGTTGGGGGTGGTAGGGTTTTACAGCCTGACTGGGTCGCAAACACCATGTATATGGCGTAAAAGCCAGTCATAGTGATTTGCTTTTGCGAGTCGCGTTTCGGGATCAGCCTGTGCATATCCAGCTTTTCGCAGGCCAGCATGACAGTGGCGACTAGCGATGGATAGTGTGTCACTCGGTGATCGCCATTGTTTTTGGATTGTACTGTGCTTACCATGAGGCACAGTGCAGTCATTTTGCCGTCCTATAATAAAAAATAAAAAAAAGTTCCCGAGATTTGTGTGTTCTGGCAAACAAACTCTACAGCTTTATAATATTAGTACACAGAATTTGTAATGTATCTTCAAACTATTTCTGAGAGCAAGTATAATAAATAGATAAATATAAACAAAAACTGAAGTTAAAAAACAAATGCTTTGTAGCTATATTAATGAGCTAGTGGACTCCCTCCCATTTCATTGCGCATTACAAGCAAAGGCAAAGGGAATTGTCAAAAACCTCCCCAAAGGACCTGAATTTTCATCCTGATTTTTAATGCGAATGTGTTTCTTACACATTCACAGCTTAACTACTCATGCCCGGTTTCTGAGGTACTTTAACTGTAGTTTATCTGTTCAATAGAATTATCGGTTCAATAACTTGTCAAATTGTGTTTCTGAACACACAATCATATGAATGTCAGTAAAACTCAACGAGCCATTTGACAGTTTATGTGATGGATAACTTTATTGAGTCAATAACTATTGGTAGTTTAACCTAGTATCTCAGAAACCGGGCATTAGCCAATCATCTTGAACTTTTGTATATACATTGCCAGGACATAGAGTAACATACAGTAACTCAGATCGAGAAAAAAAGGATTTTCTCAAGCTATAGTTCCATTGTAAAAGAAAGCGTGGGAAGCTGAGAGCAATAGCTAATATCTATAACAGGGTACCCCCGGTAATCCGACCAATGTTTTGCAAGGCAGTGTCAAACTATCAAATTTGTAGGACTATAGAGTACTGCCTAAGACCTCCTCTATAGTCAAGAATGTTTTACAAAAGAGTTTTATAAATGTTTGTTTTATTTTTTGCAATAACAGATTTTTATAGGAAAAAAAAAATGTTAAAACAAAGTGTAAATAATTGATTTTATGTTACACACAATAAATAGAGATCTTTTACTGAATACATTGGGTATGCATATAATTTTTATGTTCCTTATTATATCAATTTTATATTCACAAATATTAATCTATTTTTTAATTTATTTTTAAAAACATTTAGTGTATATTGTCTCAGTTATTGTTTAAATTACATATAAGTAATTCATTCCGAAATATTATTCATTATTAAACAAAATAAATATTTTTCCTTGTAGAAAAGCCACTTTCTGTAATGTATAAATTTGCTCTCAACACAATAAACTAATTTAGAATATTTTAATGGCAAATTATTAAATTATTTCTATAACATTATCAAATTCACAACAATCGCGGCATACGGTATTAGACTGTAATAGTGTTTGTTAAATAATTGTTTTACAAAAAAATTTGATACAATATATTTTACCACATTACTCCAATTTCAACGTCTTATTTGATTTAGAATGTATTTACAAACCTTGATATAAGTTGTTAGTTACTGTATAATGACCTAAAATTAATGTGTTCATTCATTATTTATCAGTAAATATAAGTTAAGATATTTAGTAGTAAAACGTATTTACCAAAGAATTAACCTACATATACGTACTTGCTTCGTCATTCCCTGGAAAGGTAGTGCGCCAAGGATGACCGTGTCGTCGATTCTATCATACCAGCGCCGGCTGGACACCTTTTCCATGAAGACATTATACAGGAGTGTTGGGTAAAAAGTAGCTCTCGCGAACATCGCCGTGCTCTGTCGAATGTATAGTTATGTTAACAGAAGACGGACGTACTGTTCATCACACAAACTAGAAATGACTGTTAGTACAGGTACCATGGTGAAAGTTGTACGATGCTCGGGTGGGGATTGAATAAATTCTCCATCAAAATCTTTCTCCAAATTTGAGGCTGTTTTGGCAGCTGTCATTTTCAAATTGACAGTTATAGTATTGCCTGCATTTATTATAGTGAATATCGATACGACGTTATCAATTAAATGTTAATAATATCAGGATTGGTAGTATGGATTAAATCCTTCGCCTGTCCTATTGGACGAATATCGTTACTACTACTATAATTACAATGGTGCAATATTGTAAACCGCTCTGAAATAGACACACAGAACACAAATTTAGGTATCATTCATTACAAGTTGCAGTACACTCGCATTAAGAATAGTTTTGTTGTTGTTAATTACCATAGAATTATGAAACCGCTTTTAACTACGCGCGAGTTTGTTACTCTATGTTAATTACATATTATTGCTATTTTCATTCTTTTCTTTGTCTTATGGATAGTTTTATCATTGTCTTTTTTTATTGTTACTTGTTGACATTTGTTATTATTAGAAGAATCATTCACTTCGAAAAATTATGTTTCTGTGGAATACGTTGCCCTATTATAAATAAATGCTTATTACGATTTCTTTATTTATTACTAATCATTCATTTACTACGAATGTATTTTATTCACAATAATGCTATTGTAGCCACAAACATAATACTTACACGGTGTATGTTACAAGAGATACCGTATAGATAGAAATAATTTATCTTTTATTTCTGTTCATTTTTATCTCCAATTTTTTGTAATCATTTTATATATATGTATATCTCGTATGTATATTTATCAGGGTGTACCAAAAAACGACGATAATTTTGTTTTGCTCTCAGGCCAAAATATCTCAGATGTCCTAACAAAGTTCCTGTTAAAAGCGGAGCTCAAAATTGCAATTCTAAGAGGTTCTCCATCGAACTTAAAGTTTTCCATATAAATAAGATGGTAAACATGGTTTTTATTACTTTTTTGTCCTGTAAACCGTGAAAATTAATTTTTTTTAAAACGAACGATTTGACGTTTTTCATTATTTAATTTGGTACAAAAAATTCACTTGAGTCGAATTTCTATCTTCAATATTTGATTTGTTATACAGCTTTGAAATTCAAATTTCCGGTTTTTTGCATTTTTTAGCTAAACTGTAAGAGATAGAAAAAATGTTAAATGATACATTTGTAGTATTTTTTAAATTCTATAAAAATAGTCTTTGTAATTTTTTTCATATCATCAATAACAACAAAGTTAGAGGCTCATGTATATATATTTTGCTTTTACAATCAGAAATATCGATAATTAAACAAAAAAATTGGTGCAAATTTGTTAACACATTAAATGTGCAACAAAATTAGGTGAGTAAGATTTTTGGTAGTATCAAACCATAAAATTTACAGACTTTGTTAGTCATAAAATATGATTTTTCAGCTATATTATAAAATATATTTGATAAAGGATATGAAATATAATTAAAATATAAAAACCTTAGTCCAATTACGACAAAGTTTACCTTTGTAATTTTTTTATTTAACCTGTTAGCTTTAAAATGTTAACAATATATTTAGGCTGAGAGAAAAAAAATATCGTGGTTTTTTGGTACACCCTACATATGTATATATACATATATATAATATGTATATGTCCGCTTAATATAAATAAACAGCTTTTCGTAAATTAATAGCTGTCAAAGCATTTATAAGACTTCACAACGGAAGCTAGGGTACATTCTATCCGGAAAAATGTACTATTTTTGTGTAATGTACCATTTTAAATGAAATTTAAATCAATGTGAGCGAATCCGCAAGCAGCAACTAGTAGATAAGTAGATAAAATAAGATGTTATAAAAAAGGCATGTGTCAGTTGCTAGTGGACAATGGCGCCTTATGGCTAAGTGAATATTGTCTTTGTTATATATTGCTATTAAAAAATAACAGGCATTCCAGGAAAAGTATTTATTTATTTATCTTACCTTTATGTAAGGGTTTATTAGGAGGATATACTTAAATTTTGAAATTACTGATCCTATTACAATTCTTTTCGCTATTACAAAACAGTGTTGGATCTGATGTTTTTATCATTATTAACTGTAATATTATAACTAGTTTGGCTTTATATTTTGGTATATTGGTATTGTTTTATTTAATATAGTTTGGTTATTGCGCACAAATGAAGTGGGTGGGAATAATATCACGGAGCATGAATTCTTATTTGCCACAAAACTCCCTGGGAAGTTCTAACAATAAAGCCACCATCTTGTTAGTACATTTAAATGATCGGAAGAACGGAAGATACTTGTAATATCACATTACCTACTCGACAATGGCAGTAATAATCTATTAGACGTGCCAAAAATAAAATAATACACAATATTAAACATTATAGTGATTGTTACTTTGCAATTCCGCCTGGAATTGATTAACCACTATCACGTCTCACTGCACCACAAAGAGTTTTTACTAAAACAATAAAAAGAAGTAAAACCCTTAATCAGCCCTCTTCAATCAATCAATATTAATTTTATAACTAGTTTGTGTCTCGTATAATTTGAGTATATAGTGACATCGTTCTCGTGTAAATATTTTTGTTATTTAATGAGGTAATTTTGTATTTATTATGTATTCCCTACTCTAATACGCAGATTGAAATTAAAATGTATACTTATATATCTCATCTACTATTGTTTTCCCATTATCATTTTTCACATTTTTCAATTATTTCGTTGAGATTAAAAACTTAATTTTCCGAATATTTTCAGATAAATGCCTACGATCTGAAAAACGTTTCACTTGCATCGTGGTTTCATAAAACCACGCTAAGTTTTTATTTTATTCATCGCAACGACTTCTGTGACTCGAGGTGTCGAGTTCCGGGTTCACAAGCCAAGGCACCATACATCCAATTGTTTCGTGTCTATTATATGGCCATACACATCTTCCAAAACGAATGTATGGGCATTATCAACCCACGGTTGGTGATTTCTAACTATGAGACATCCACATTATATATTTTCCCACCGTATGGTACAAAAAAAAAACATTTCTTAGGTTGAAGTTTAGTACCAAAGAGAGTATTTGTTTCATGCTCTGTGTTCTTATTCGTTTTTTATACTTTACTATCTTCTGCTCGCGGCTTCGTTCGTCTTAACATAAATTTGATCTACCCATAGGAATCATTTTTTTTCCTGATGAAAATTACTCTATACACTTTTATATACTTCTGCCAACGTATACGCACAATGTCATTTTGATCGGTTGAGTACTTAGAGTGTGAAAACAAAATTTATACTAATCTTATAAAGCTGAAGAGTTCGTTGGCTTGAACGTGTTAATCTCAGGAACTACTGGACCGATTTGAAGAATTCTTTCAACTTTAGATAGCTCATTTATCCAGGAAGGCTATTGGCTTTTGTAACATCTTATTTTATAATCTATATATTTTTTCTAATTACTAAGGGTACTTACTACTAGTTGATGCTTGCGGATTCGCTTACATTAATTTAAATTTCATCTAAAATGGTACATTACTCAAAAATAGTACATTTTTCCGGATAGAAGGTACCCTAGCTTTCTTTCGTTGTGAAGTCTTATAAATGCTTTGACAGCTATTAATTTACAAAAAGGTGTAAGTAAAGTAAAGTATTTGTATTAAGCGGACATATACATATCTATCTATACTAATATATAAAGCTGAAGAGTTTGTTTGTTTGTTTGGTTGAACGCGATGATCTCAAGAACTACCAGTATGATTTGAGAAAATCCTTCGGTTTTAAATAGCTCATTTATTGAGAAAGGCTATATATCATCACGCTAAGACCAATAAAAGCGGAGCACCAATGAAGAATGTTTCGAAATCTAGTTTTTTTTAAGTGTTACCCAAAGTCACTAATACACACGGACAAAGCCGCAGACAGAAACTATAAAATATAAATAGGCATATAAGTGTAATGCCTGTTGTTTATTTTAATAATTTTTAGACAATGAACAGCTTGCATGGTCTTATCTAGTCGCTTATTTAATGGCAGATAATAGCTATTTATTATTAACCACTTTTTTTATGACCTTTGTAAATCTTTCAGTGTTAGATAGGTCATTTATCAAAGGCTATAATAGTTAATCCATATTGATGCTAAGACCAACAGGAGCGGAGCAATAATGAGGAATGTTTTAAAATCGTTTTTTTCCTTATGAGAGCTTCCGCTGCGTGTTAGCGCTAGCCCAAAGTAACTATTCCATGTGGAAGCATCGGCTGAGTGCATTAAGCGCTCGCCTTAGTAGTCCGGTGAAGCTGTTAAGACCTTGCTAGGTCAATAGCGTAGTTAGTTCGAAAAAAAAATCCACGCGGAAGAATTCGCGGGCAGAAGCTAGTAAAGAAATAAATAAATTCACATTCGCATTTATGATATTAGTTAGGATTTATGGCGATCGGTTATATGGTATAGAAATTGATAAACTGTAGCGCCCTTGTTGGCGAGTTATAGCAAAAAGGATATCATACAAATCTCCTCTATGAAAAGATACTTAGGTGTGAAAATAAAATGTTAATAAAAAAAAAAAAATATGTTACATAATCTAGTAAAAAATGTTGCAGTTTACAAATCTCAGACATATACCGACATTCATTTTTATATTACTAGATTTAACGCGTACGAGCTTGCGGGTGATTGCTAGTGTAAGAGTAAAAGTTAATGCAAGATTAATTTAACACGCGTTGGAGTCATTGGTACAGCAAAGATAGCTTAACTTTCAGACTATCAAGTTTTTTCTGTTTCACCCTTCACTAAACTCATTTTTATGAAGTAATAAAGGATCCCTAAAAACAAAACAATATACCCGATACGTAATATTTTAATTAGGTGTCAAATAACACGGAGGTATGTCGGGATAAATAAAAAAAACACATTCACTGCGTTTCTATTATTTACGACACAATTCTTAACATTAAAGGTTAAATTTAAACCGCTTCCAGTTTCTAGTTACCTACGAATTGGTTAAACTCGTTCCACTAATAATTCAAGTGGGGTTAATTTTTTTTTCAACGTCCAACAATTTATTAATTCGCCGTCCGAGTCGCGCTCCTTTCAAAAGTTGAAAGAGATATCATCGGGTTGATGTATCGACGCCATTTGTAAACTCGACGGGGAGTCCGCGCGCCGGACGACATTCCGAAATTCAAAATTAAATTAAACTCGGGTAAAAACAACGTGTTTCCGTTCCGTACGTTCGCTATTCAAATTTCGAAATAGATTCGATCTGCGCTAATTTGTCTATGACTCGATACGGCCAGTTCGTTCAACTAAACTTTACCCCACGCTTTTTGTCGAAAAACGGGAAACAAATGGCCGTAATACTATTTACATGAGTCGGTTGACCTTCCCGGAATAAGTTTCGGCTTTGTCTAATACACGGATAATTAAATTTGAGAGGCTAATGTGGAACATTTGTTTTTGAACAAAACAACAGTACATCAGATGTTTTTAGTTTCGTCGCAATAGGTAATTTCGTTACTCAGTTCAGTTTATTCGTACATTAATTAGATGCGTGGTCGAGTCATGATAAAAACAGTTAAAAAATTGTTGTCAATTACGCCCTTTAAGGGCTTGTTATCTTTGACCGTTGGCATGCAAGCATGAAGTACTAAATGATCGTAGCGTTTTTTTTATACTTAAAAACAAAGTTCGTTTATAGTAAAGTTTTCGGAAGATTGTGTATTTTAAAACCACCTGTTGCGAGGTCATTACATTTCCATATGAAATAATAATTTAACTAGAAATTCTTTTTATTTCACTCTCAACAACTAAAACCGATCGTTTTTGAGTCCCGCCACAGAACGCATTAAGCCGAGATATCCCGCTCATCTGTCATCATTAATGCCACAGTATCCTAATAAGTTCGATATAATAAATAAAAAGGAAAATATCAAAGAGTTGCGCCCCGTTTAATGGTTGTAATTGTGGCCAAATGAATTATGGCATCGCCGTCCGATGCGGACTCTGCCGTGGGTGTTACCCGCTTTAATATCGAAGTTTACACGCAATAAATATTTTAAATGATTATCTTAATGCGGCACTCGGAGTCGTCATTTACATGAGCGACGAACGAGTGTTACAGTTAAAACATTCGCACCTCATTCGCGAGACGTCGGCGAATGTAAGTCGCATCTCATCACGTTTAAATAAATACAGCGTCGCAACTCCGAACCAAATCGGGCCGTATTATGCGCATCCCGTTGGCCATCAGCCGCTTATTTGTGTCCGAAAAGCGCTCGAAAGACTTAAAGCCTTCCCCGTTGATGTATAGCCGCGACACGTGAATGCCGACCTTTATATTCAAATCGGTCCCGTATTCAAATGCGCTCGTTGTCTATGCCATGGTTGACAATCTGCAGGGCATTTCGAAAAAGGAACGCGGGAAACGTCATATCAACGGAGATCCGAATTTCGAGTTTTGCTTTTTGGCGCGTCGGAATGATACGCATCTGGCCGCCATTCGTTCGGTAGTCATGCTCCGTTTTCGTTTTATTTCATTTACGATTGTCCGTTTTGGATGGAGTTTCAGATAAGTAGATATTTGACGTGAAGGACTGATAAAGTTAGTGTTTCGCGGCGGTCGCAACGTTAACGAGCTGTTGAGTAATGAGCTATGGTATTGTGATACGAACAATGGCTGATTCGAAACTCCATTGTTTCTGTTATTGAAAATAATATTCGATAATGAGACCTTAGGTTTAGAAACGTAGACTATTCAGTCTGTTGGTGTTAAAATACTTTAAAAATACTTTCGCTCAGTACGTTACTATTCAATCGATGTTATCTCCTTATTTTGTTTTTTTAAGCAAGCAGGTATACCTAATTAGGTATGTGTGTGGTTGTTTGCGAATATCTCGTTCGGTGAGTTGATGCAAATCCGTTTGAGGGAGTCGGCGGCGTGCGCCCCGATCTGCATACAATACACAGCGTCCGGAGCGCTCCAGTTTTACTTGTAATTTACTGCTGATCTCCCAGAGTTAGATGTCGCCCAAAGATATCATGCATCTAATTTAGAACGTTGCTTTTAAAAAAAATTGAGGCAGTCGTAAGGGCTACCGACAGAAGTGAAAACTCAAAGCAATGAAATGAATGTGTTCTTTTTTGAATTTTCATATTAATAATAGTCTGAATGACAATATTTAAATGTCAGAGTTTGTTTATTGAAATTATTGACATTAGCGTGGTTTTCATGTCGATTGGCACTCGGAGTAATAGTTATATACATTTTTATAAAATCTATTAATCAATCAAACGTATGATCAGTTGCAAAATATCAATATTACATGTACATAGGCCCCAATACCATGCGCGTGGCTAGTCAGATACAAGCCGCGCAAGCGCAATACGGCCGATCATGTTTACTTAGCATGTCATGACGCGAAACTATAAATTTAGCTCCTGCCAAAAATACTGCTCAACACACCTAAAGAAGTTATAGCTTCAAAAATCTATATACTTTTTAAATGAGAAAGTTAGTGGGATGAATGGGTATTTGTAACTCTTTGAGGCAAAAAAAATATTGAAGGATTTTGATGTAATTTTGGAGTAAAATAACAAATACGTTAGAAAAATATATAAGTTATAATTCATAAAGAAACTGTTTAAATTGAGTGAAAACTAAAAGTGTCAAGTTGAAAAAAAAATCTTGCACGAACTGTTGAAGTTATATAGGGATAGTGTATAGTGTCATCATATAAAAAGACACAAACCCAGAGGAAGTCGTATATTCAGGCTTTAGAATAACACATTAAAATTATTTACCAGACAAATGTAAATTAAAATCTCTTAATAAATTTGCTCATAAAAATATTTTGGTATTAGATGAGCAGTACTATCGGTACTTTACTAAAGTTTTATTATTACTGATATATATAAACTTAGTTTGCCCTGTCTAAAGCGATAGGTATTTAGCTATTTCTGCCATCAAAACACGTAATTGTAGTCCGATATTAAATCGGAGGGGGGATTATGATAAAAAATGTCCCCTGGTAATAGATTTGAGATGATGTAGGATCTATAAGTTATTTAATTTTAACATTCGATGCATTTTAATCTCATCTATATAAATCAAATGATAGAGGTCTCTGGTTGTGCGCGTGTTGGAGTATTTTAGTTCTACCGGTAAGGTTTTTAAGCTGCACCAATTCGTCACAATTACACACGAACTGTGAGTGATTTGCAGTTCGTTTTTATATGTTTTCCAAGAAAGATTAAACTTGGTGTCATTGTAGCGCAAAGTGTGAATTGAAACGATCTTCTATATAAATAATATCGATTTGATTTAGTTGTTGTTTTAGTATCGATTGATACTTGTAGAATGTTCGTTTTGCATTCTATATATTTTTAAATTCCATAATCCACTTCGACAATTGTTATGTTTGTAGAACTGTCGACAAAAGCTGGTATTTGATTCAAGGCTTCAAAGACTTCGAATATCAAAATATATATCTTAATATTAATAAAATTTTGACATACTATTCAACGTAACAACGGTTTAACAAATTTTCGGGACAGCTGCAACATTGTCCATTCAAAATATAGGTTATATTCTATGTATCGTGTCATTTGTTTATTAACTTTTTTTCTATGTTAATTATGATTGAATAATTGTCCATTTATAATAAAATTATATTGGCATTTCCTATTTTTAATGGTCATATAACGGGCATTAATAATTAATAAAATAGCTTATAACAATTAAAAGTTTATGGCTGTTAAATAAATATAAACAGTACTTAAAGTGTCTACGGTGTTCATTAACCGCCGATAAAACCGTTGCCGCGATGACAAGTACTTCAATTATTAATTGTACGTAGTTTGTAAAGACCGTTTTATAGCCGGTCCTTAACTGTCTTGTAAGCTGAAGAAAAATATTGTTTACACATTGCGAGTTAATTGCCTCTGGGCGTATGTGGTAATATGTTTTAAAATAAACAATAGGGTTGTTTTTATCGTACTTTGACCGCCAATTACTGTGGCTCGGAACGCCCAGCGCTGACAAATTAATGTGTGCTGCTCCGGCGCACGTACCGCGCCCTTTTTCAATATGGCCGCGATGCGTCGTGGAACTAGAACTTGTTATGATTTAGACTAAATACGTTTATGCTAACTTTTATAGTGGACGTTACTTTGGACTTCAGCCTAAAATTGATTGGGCACTACCACATCTCACTGCAAAAAATCCTTTGATTTTATTTATGCGAGTTGTACATTAAAAAGTTAATCTGAAACTAGTAATAGAGAGAGAGCGAAATATTAATGAAATAGTAAATAAAACAGCGAAAATAATTAAAAACGCGTTCCTTCGCTGACGGTTGAAACTTGAACCTGACGGCTGTTGGCACTGTTGGTATGTACCTAACTATAAATATAAAAAATATAATTATTTAAAATATTTTGCAGGTTAACATGTAATGACTACAATCGATTACACGTGTTTCGCTCCTACACGGAGCTTCTTCAGACCGATGTTGACTCTTCCGGTGCGAGCGGGTTATGTTTATGCAAACATTTGTTGCGGTTTTTTGTTTATCTTTCGGTTTTTGAAGCGTTTGTGCAAAGTTACTCATCGTTGGTTTTTGAATGTCTTCCAAAAGTGTTTTAGTTAGCGTCGCGGATATTTTTCTTGGTGACGCAGTAAAATGATACGGGGGCGGGAGGTACAGTCACATTTCTTATATTAAAGAAGTAAGATAATTTCTAATACTCATCTGGTTAGTCTTAAATTGGTCACGAAGCATCAACCCTGCTATATTCGAGAAACAGTTGCCCTAAGGCTGAAGTCTACAGATTTAGATTTATCACAGCTTTAAGTCCAGAGTTTAAATTTATAGTCGCAAACTTATCATTCACTTAGCTTGCGTTGAGCTAAGTTCAAGTCGTCAAATTCAACGACTTACGAAAAACTTGAATATTACTTATGCGAATAAAAAAAGTATCACAAAATAATAATGTAACAGTGACATGTCTACCCTTTTTTGATTATCATAATTATAATAGGTACTTGATTGTATTGACTTGACCTTTGATTGTAGAAATGTCAAGAAGGCTTCATTGTTTGTTTCATTGTCGGTTGACATCTTTCTTTAATTTTTTCAATATCCTTTTAACATGCATAATTCAATTTACTTTTTACAATTAAAGACGTTTTACAGACTCAAGGCGGTATGGAAACAAAGCGAATCATAAGCTTAGTGTAATTAGACTATAAATTCGAAAACTAAGATTGTGCTGAGTAACTACTTAAGCGAAATTTAAGTATGAGTTCACGGCGGCGAGGAAGAGAATTGGGGAGCCACCAGCTCCCAGAGAGATAGGGGCTATGGAGCGGTGGACGCAGGGCCTGGCGGATGCGCGATACGAGCGTTATACAAATGACGCCTTCCGCCTGGTCGGAACGGTGCTACAGGGAGTGGGCCCCCTGTCGTTTCGACGGGTGCAGGTGCTCACCGGACATGGTTGTTTCGAATGGTACCTGCATCGGATCGCTCGCAGGGAGCCAACCGCCGCATACCCTGAATGCGGCGCTGCGGAGGACACCGCGCAGCACACTCTGTCCGATGTGACTCAGCCGCGAGCAGGCGTGGCAAACAATGGCTTCTTTTTGCGAGGAGGTGATCTCACCCCTGAGCCGGAGCATCTCAATGTCACCTACTTCCTCTTGACCGAATCCAACGTCGAGCGGCTCGAATCATCGGCAACCAGATGCTCTCCTTAAGACTAGACACTCTGGCAGTTCGTAGGGACGTTGCGTCGCTTTGAGTCCTCTACAAGATCTTCCACGGAGAATGCTCTGAAGAGCTGTTTGGACTGATACCTGCTGCTGAGTTCCGTTCCAGAACAACTCGTCACGGACTGAAATTCCATCAGTGCATCTCGATGGTTGGAAGTCGTGCACTGTGTGATTCTCACGTTCGTTTTTTCCGCGTACGAGAGTTCTTTGGAATAAACTCCCAGCGGCAGCGTTTCCGGACCATTACAATCTACCTTTTCTTAAGAAACGAGCCTACTCCTTTCTCAAAAGCCGGCAACGCATCTGTGATTCTTCTCGTGTCGCAGGTGTCCATGGACGGCGGTGATGACTTACCAGCAGGTGACCCGCATGATCTTTAGCCGCCAATGGTATAAAAAATATATCCTTTGAGCAACGCCGACGGAGGACCGGTAGGAGGAGGCGGCAATTTGCCCGCCTTCTTCCGCCACCGTAGTTGAAACTGAGGGGATGGACCGGCGGCCCATCTCCTCATTGCACAGGTCCGGCTGACGAGGGGAGGCAGCTGAAGTGTACGCAGTCGGTCTCCCTATTAAGCAGGAGCCCGGCGGCCACTTTCGGCCGGGCAGACCGTTGGGGCGGCTATCCAAGGTTGAGTAACGAGTACGATCCCTTGCCGCCCCAACTAATACGGTCTGGCGGTACACCGTGGGGTTTTAGTCCGTGCAAATCGGGCATAACCCACTCTCTCCCTCGGGAGGGTGGCTATTCATAATGGATTTCCCCATCGTCACATAACTGCAGATATTACAATCAAAGAGTAAATCTATATTCATACCTATGTGTCTGGAAGTGAAGTAAACTCTCTATGCAGCCGCTAAAAACGAATGTAACTATCTATATTTAAAAAAATATTTATTATTAAAAGATAAACCAGATCGAGTTTCTTGCCAGTTCTTCTTAAGGATTGGATTGTTTGTCCGAACCGACCCGGCGGTGGTTTAACGTTCATAAGCGCCTTCTCAGTGCCTAAATTGAATAAAATATTTTTGGTCTGATATATAAAATTCTGATGTCTTTGTATCTCTTGTAATTCTTCTGCCCCTAAATGACTTGTACTCATTGGGTCACCTGGATCGTTCTTAACCATATAGGCCCTCTAGGTAGCACTGTTGTTCACGAATATATTTTTATAAATTTGACATCCATGATTAGTTGTTGATCACTGTCCAGGAAACTGTGCTGTGTGATAAAAGTTTCCCAAGTAAAATGAGTCAAAACGAAAATTAACAACACTAACATACGCTGATAAATTAAAAGCCATAAAAAAGGTGAAAAGTGGATTAAAAATGAAAGATGTTTCGGCTCAGTTTGAAATACACGAAAGTACATTATCACTTATAATTAAAAAAAAGAAGCTGAACTCTTGAAGAAACGAGGATCGGGAGAAAGTGTTTTATGGAAAAATTACTGAATTCTCTATTTTGGATATAGGGAATATATATAATACACACAGCCCTATACATATAAGAATGCAAATGTAACATGTCTGCACTTTTTAGATTTTTGTAAAAAAAATTGTTGTAGGTGTCTAGAACTAAGTAATAAAATACATTTCAACCATTTTAAATTAAAAATTATAAAGTATATTGTAATTTTAATAACGACCCAACTTAAGTACGAGAGAAAGGTAGATACGGACTTACTACATTTAGATCATTTTATTGCTTCTTAAATTAGGTACCACGCGGACGAAGTCGCGGGCATAGCTAGTTGTTTAATAAATGAAGCTAACAAGTATAACTGAGTAATTAATGAGAGTAATGGTGGTTCGGTGTTAAGCGGTTCACAATGTCGCAGGTGTTTAACATGTCTGCACTTTTTAGATTTTTGTAAAAAAAATTGTTGTAGGTGTCTAGAACTAAGTAATAATATACATTTCAACCATTTTAAATTAAAAAGTATAAAGTAATTGTAATTTTAATAAGGACCCAACTTAAGTACGAGAGAAAGGTAGATACGGACTTACTACATTTAGATCATTTTATTGCTTTTTAAATTAGGTACCACGCGGACGAAGTCGCGGGCATAGCTAGTTGTTTAATAAATGAAGCTAACAAGTATAACTGAGTAATTAATGAGAGTAATGGTGGTTCGGTGTTAAGCGGTTCACAATGTCGCAGGTGTTTCGCAAGCTGCGCACGCGCATTCCATTAAACGATCAAGTACTAATATAAATTTGAATTCAACCGATCGTTCTTAAAGTGTGCAGTTAATATTTCGTTTATAATTCATTCAGACGATTTGCATATGAGTAGATCAGCATTTTTATAATGGGTAATAAATTCTAAACTGGAAAGTGGTTACTGGGTAATAAAAAATTATCTTATCTGGGAAATATTAATTGGCGCATATACGTGACAATATTTTCTGTATTGGTATATTATAAAAACACAGCTATTAAGAAAATACTTAATATTCATTTACCTATATTAATAATTCTGTAGTTCCGTTTGTGCATGCGTAATTTTTGAAGTGAAACTTCTTTAGGCGCATGAGGGTAAATTTTTTACAGATGTAACGTCACGCAGGTATGCAACGGAAGTGACGTCATTTGCAGTAAACGCAGATTTTTCATCTATTTTTCAAGTCTCGGAAATCTAAAGTTTTAGATTTGTATAAATATAAACAAGACTTATAACGAGACTTATAAATTCGTTCGCCAAAGAAGTTTCACTTCTGACATGTGTACTTTTTACGCACGCAATGTTTTTTTCTTTTACATTTCGTGTTAGATAGATATTTTTTATCTATAGATACATATAATAAGGATGTCAATCTAACGAGTCTATACTTTTTAGGATTTTGTGATAAAAGTTGTTGCAGGTGTCTTGGCATAAGTTATAAAATATATTTAAATTTTTATAAATGTCTGTCTGTCTGTCTGTTT
This sequence comes from Antheraea pernyi, assembly GCA_015888305.1. Lineage (NCBI taxonomy): Eukaryota > Metazoa > Arthropoda > Insecta > Lepidoptera > Saturniidae > Antheraea > Antheraea pernyi. The sequence continues at coordinate 81,082 of MU159632.1, forward strand.
GTATAAAATGTATAAAACCTCTTGAAGAAAATCATAAAGCATATCCTTGAGTAACATTTAGTCTTGGTTTCATTAAAATCGGTTCACTATCAAAAGTTATTGCAATTTTAATGACCGACGCGACTTAAGTACGAGAGAAAAGTAGATACTTAGGACTTTATACGTTCAGATGATTTTATTAGATAGGTCGCGAATTGCATGTATCAGGCAACAGCCAAAGCCGAGGTGTGCCGCGCACCCTTGACCTAGTTCTCAAAGTAAAATCGACTGAGTGCCTTAAGCGCTCGCCTTAGTAGTCCGGTGAAGCTGTTAAGACCTTCTCCCTATTAAGCAGGAGCCCGGCGGCCACTTTCGGCCGGGCAGACCGTTGGGGCGGCTATCCAAGGTTGAGTAACGAGTACGATCCCTTGCCGCCCCAACTAATACGGTCTGGCGGTACACCGTGGGGTTTTAGTCCGTGCAAATCGGGCATAACCCACTCTCTCCCTCGGGAGGGTGGCTATTCATAATGGATTTCCCCATCGTCACATAACTGCAGATATTACAATCAAAGAGTAAATCTATATTCATACCTATGTGTCTGGAAGTGAAGTAAACTCTCTATGCAGCCGCTAAAAACGAATGTAACTATCTATATTTAAAAAAATATTTATTATTAAAAGATAAACCAGATCGAGTTTCTTGCCAGTTCTTCTTAAGGATTGGATTGTTTGTCCGAACCGACCCGGCGGTGGTTTAACGTTCATAAGCGCCTTCTCAGTGCCTAAATTGAATAAAATATTTTTGGTCTGATATATAAAATTCTGATGTCTTTGTATCTCTTGTAATTCTTCTGCCCCTAAATGACTTGTACTCATTGGGTCACCTGGATCGTTCTTAACCATATAGGCCCTCTAGGTAGCACTGTTGTTCACGAATATATTTTTATAAATTTGACATCCATGATTAGTTGTTGATCACTGTCCAGGAAACTGTGCTGTGTGATAAAAGTTTCCCAAGTAAAATGAGTCAAAACGAAAATTAACAACACTAACATACGCTGATAAATTAAAAGCCATAAAAAAGGTGAAAAGTGGATTAAAAATGAAAGATGTTTCGGCTCAGTTTGAAATACACGAAAGTACATTATCACTTATAATTAAAAAAAAGAAGCTGAACTCTTGAAGAAACGAGGATCGGGAGAAAGTGTTTTATGGAAAAATTACTGAATTCTCTATTTTGGATATAGGGAATATATATAATACACACAGCCCTATACATATAAGAATGCAAATGTAACATGTCTGCACTTTTTAGATTTTTGTAAAAAAAATTGTTGTAGGTGTCTAGAACTAAGTAATAATATACATTTCAACCATTTTAAATTAAAAAGTATAAAGTAATTGTAATTTTAATAAGGACCCAACTTAAGTACGAGAGAAAGGTAGATACGGACTTACTACATTTAGATCATTTTATTGCTTTTTAAATTAGGTACCACGCGGACGAAGTCGCGGGCATAGCTAGTTGTTTAATAAATGAAGCTAACAAGTATAACTGAGTAATTAATGAGAGTAATGGTGGTTCGGTGTTAAGCGGTTCACAATGTCGCAGGTGTTTCGCAAGCTGCGCACGCGCATTCCATTAAACGATCAAGTACTAATATAAATTTGAATTCAACCGATCGTTCTTAAAGTGTGCAGTTAATATTTCGTTTATAATTCATTCAAACGATTTGCATACGAGTAGGTCAGCATTTTTATAATGGGCAATAAATTCTAAACTGTAAAGTGGTTACTGGGTAATAGAAAATTATAACCGATCGTTCTTAAAGTGTGCAGTTAATATTTCGTTTATAATTCATTCAAACGATTTGCATACGAGTAGGTCAGCATTTTTATAATGGGCAATAAATTCTAAACTGTAAAGTGGTTACTGGGTAATAGAAAATTATCTTATCTGGGAACTATTAATTGGCGTATACGTGACAATATTTTCTGTATTGATATATTATAAAAACACAGCTATTAAGAAAATACTTACTATTCATTTACCTATATAAATAATTCTGTAGTTCCGTTTGTGCATGCGTAATTTTTGAAGTGAAACTTCTTTAGGCGCATGAGGGTAAAAATTTTACAGATGTAACGTCACGCAGGTATGCAACGGAAGTGACGTCATTTGCAGTAAACGCAGATTTTTCATCTATTTTTCAAGTCTCGGAAATCTAAAGTTTTAGATTTGTATAAATATAAACGAGACTTATAAATTCGTTCGCCAAAGAAGTTTCACTTCTGACATGTGTACTTTTTACGCACGCAATGTTTTTTTCTTTTACATTCCGTGTTAGATAGATATCTTTTATCTATAGATACATATAATAAGGATGTCAATCTAACGAGTCTATACTTTTTAGGATTTTGTGATAAAAGTTGTTGCAGGTGTCTTGGCATAAGTTATAAAATATATTTAAATTTTTATAAATGTCTGTCTGTCTGTCTGTTTGTATAAAATGTATAAAACCTCTTGAAGAAAATCATAAAGCATATCCTTGAGTAACATTTAGTCTTGGTTTCATTAAAATCGGTTCACTATCAAAAGTTATTGCAATTTTAATGACCGACGCGACTTAACTACGAGAGAAAAATAGATACTTAGGACTTTATACGTTCAGATGATTTTATTAGATAGGTCGCGAATTGCATGTATCAGGCAACAGCCAAAGCCGAGGTGTGCCGCGCACCCTTGAGCTAGTTGTCAAAGTAAAATCGGCTGAGTGCCTTAAGCGCTCGCCTTAGTAGTCCGGTGAAGCTGTTAAGACCTAGCTTGGTCAATAGCATAGTCAGTTCGAAAAAAAAAAATCAGGTGAACGGAGTCGCGGGCACGGCCTGTCCATTATAAATTTAGATTATTTGTCATAATTCATACAGTTCCTTATGCATACAGTCTATAATATTTGTGCAATATTCAGTGCAAACATTTATATATTAAAAGATAAGGAAAAAAAATTATATTTCTTATTATGATCGTATTTCGTCCACTGGGTGACCATTGTTAGTATTAGTTAATACTTAATTTTAAATATATGATCCGAATGTACTGGTGGTCATTTTGTATCTACTGAATTCATATTCTACCCCATACTTGTCCCCACGTGACTTGATGTAACAAAACACCTTACACCTTACCAAAGAGCGCATCTATTAACCAAAAAAAATAATTAAATCGGTTTTCGAATTATAAACACGCAAATCCACAGACAGAGACGTTCCGTGTAATATTTAATAGTATGAAGTTTTATTGACGTGATAACGTCTTATCAATCGATGAACGCCGGCTGTACGCACGAAAAAGCATGACTCATTGTCACGTTCTGCTTCAGCCGAGCATGCAAGCGGGAGCGTGGAATAAGCGATAGAGAGGCGCGATCAGCCTAAAAGTTCGGTTTGTGACGCATCTATATCCATCGGCGGATTCTTCCGAATTTCTTCCTAAAAATATCGACTGTGTACCGACTTTACAGACAAACAATTTTTTACGGTGTTCTCTATCTCTTCCTGACTATTAGTCCCACATGGTGGTGGTATCAGCCTTCCGTACTTTACTTCTCCACTTCACTCCATCCTTGATATGGCCTTTGGATACTTTGCATTCCTTCATGCCCTTTAAAACTTACACACTTCTAATTTACTTTGGGTCTGCCTCTGGGTCTTTGACCAGAAAGGGACAGTTGTAGCGTTCATGTATGTGTGTAGTGTAGTGTGTTATTTTTACGTTGTTATAAATTTTATTTTATTTTTACAATAATGGTTAACGAAACGTTAATTTTAAAAGTTAATTTTATATCTTGAAAGCCGATTCATCAGTCAGTCGAGTATTGCATGCGTTCGCGGTGCATTAATGTGGTATTAGAGATCGCGTGCGGCGGCCCCGTCCAGTTGCAGTTACCCTCATAGTTTCGGAGTTAGACTGTTCGCGGTTATCGTGATCATTCGTTTAAGAATGAACAAAAATTATAAGATTTATTGGCGGATTCGATGGTCAGAAGATGTCTCGCCACAGACTTGAATGAGTCATGAATATTTAAAATATATATAATGAAAATACAGATTCATTCCGGACTGTGACCATTCGGTGCGAAGTTTTTCGAAGATGGTACTACTAGGCCACTTATTTTTTAGATTCAGTTAACCATTCGGTATTTTTAATGTCGAATCAAGCGGACGAGAATCACCTTGTACACTGAATAAATAAGTATTAAGATACTCATGGAGTTAAAAAAGTAGAGGTAGAAAATAAATACTTTCAAAAAACTAATTTTGAAAATTAAAAAAAAATTTACATTTCAACAACAACGCCACATATCGAGTCCAATTGTAGTTAATAATCATCTAAGTGACTACATAAGTACAAAAAAATACGTAAAAGTCGGCCAAGCCGTTTAGTAGTAGTAGTCATTACGCGGGAAGAGTTACAAGTTGTTAGTTTAGTAAGTTTGAAAAATGTACTTCCGCTTCTGTACATTAAAAAAATAATTTCTCAAGTTTCATTTATTTTTAAAAAGATCAATTAATTTTGTGCATATGTCGCTGCATTTAATATTTTATTGCAAATTTCTTCAATTTGAAGAACTTTTTTCAAAAATTCCGAATGTTAAATATGTCTGTTCTTTAGAAGCCGATAACTTGACAAATAAACAAAATATGATGTTTATTCACATTCACACCTACTAGAACTCCAATTAGGCTGAATATGAACGAATTTCAGAACCTCGTCTTTTTTTCGTTGTCCGCTTCAGGTGAAACGCCCCACTTGTCAATTTGTTTCTAACAGAAGTAACAAAACTGCACTAAACGTGCTGCTTAAAAATCTCACGAAGTAACGATACTCGAACGTAAATAAATAATTAAATCAAATGTTTTACTACAGATATAAAGTTTAAGAGAACGTTTAACGCTCCTTTACTACAACAAATTGCATTGCGACTGGCGTGGGCGGCACCCCGCCTCGCTTACCGGACTGCTTTTGCCGCATAATCAACATATTGCAGGAAGGGGCGACCTTTCACACCTAATCAACAGTTTAATGGCCGTTTGCAACGACCTGTGGCCTTATCATCTATGCAGATGGCACCAGTTCGACTCAGCTTTCGACGTAATGGCTTAGAAGTTATAGGAAGGAGTTTTTGGCGGGATCTTAGTCTGTCTTTTAGTGGCTTTTGTATACTATTCATAAATTTGCGTTATTTGGCTCTATCTTTATACCTATATACAGGGTTTTTTGTGGGGACACGCGGAGTCACCCACTGCCTTTTTTTATATCATAGGACGCAAACGATCAGAAGAGTCGCAAGGGCGTTGCCACCCTGTCTTTGGGGGAGGAGAGGTGGGCTATCCGGCGCTCTCACTGACCGAACGAAACGCAACAATGCAAGCACTGTTACTTGACGTCGGTTTTCTGCGAGAGGGTGGTGCTACCCCGGGCGAGCTGACCCATTCATGCTAAAACCAATAGCTTCAGCGTGGCTCTACCACCTCTCAAAGGGAAATTCGAAAATACCGAAAAATTGCCATAAGTTGCTTTTCGTTCTGAAAATTTTAGAACGTATGTATATGTCGCAAGTACCCAAAGTAACAAGATGCAAATTTTTGCACTTTTTGAGATACAAAAATTATGGACTTACAACTTTCGAAAATTAACGTGCCCCCAAAATGGAAATGACAAAAAAGGCCTGTATATAATTTTTTTTTTATCGTAGCACGGCAAAGTGACTTGCATCTATATCTCTTCCACTCCATCGGCTGATTCTTCCGAATTTCTTCCTAAAATTATTGTCCGTATACCGACTTTACAGACAAACAATTTTTTTACGGGGTTCTCTATCTCTACCTGACTATTTGTCCCACATGGTGGTGGTATCATCTCCATCCTTGATATGGCCTTTGGAAACTTTGCATTCCTTCATTCCCTTTAAAACTTACACACTTCCAATTTGTTTTGGGTCTGCCTCTGGGTCTTTGACCAGAAAGGGACAGTTGTAGCGTTCATGTATGTGTGTAGTGTAGTGTGTTATTTTTACGTTGTTATAAATTTTATTTTATTTTTACAATAATGGTTAACGAAACGTTAATTTTAAAAGTTAATTTTATATCTTGAAAGCCGATTCATCAGTCAGTCGAGTATTGCATGCGTTCGCGGTGCATTAATGTGGTATTAGAGATCGCGTGCGGCGGCCCCGTCCAGTTGCAGTTACCCTCATAGTTTCGGAGTTAGACTGTTCGCGGTTATCGTGATCATTCGTTTAAGAATGAACAAAAATTATAAGATTTATTGGCGGATTCGATGGTCAGAAGATGTCTCGCCACAGACTTGAATGAGTCATGAATATTTAAAATATATATAATGAAAATACAGATAAATTCCGGACTGTGACCATTCGGCATTTTTAATGTCGAATCAAGCAGACGAGAATCACCTTGTATACTGAATAAATAAGTATTAAGATACTCACGGAGTTAAAAAAGTAGACGTAGAAAATAAAATATTTTCAGAATAAATTTTGAAAAATATAAGTAGTAGTCATTACGCGGGTAGAGTTACAAGTTGTTAGTTTAGTAAGTTTGAAAAATGTACTTCCACTTCTGTACATTAAAAAAATAATTTTTCAAGTTTCATTTATTTTTAAAAAGATCAATTAATTTTGTGCATATGTCGCTGCATTTAATATTTTATTGCAAATTTCTTCAATTTGAAGAACTTTTTTCAAAAATTCCGAATGTTAAATATGTCTGTTCTTTAGAAGCCGATAACTTGACAAATAAACAAAATATGATGTTTATTCACATTCACACCTACTAGAACTCCAATTAGGCTGAATATGAACGAATTTCAGAACCTCGGAACTTTTTTCAAAATTTCCGAATTTTAAATATGTTTGTTCTTTAGAAACCGATAACTTGACAAATAAAGATGATAGATAAAGTATGTTGTTTATTCACATTCACACCTACTAGAACTTCAATTAGGCTGAATATGAACGAATTTCAGAACCTCGTCTTTTTTTCGTTGTCCGCTTCAGGTGAAACGCCCCACTTGTCAATTTGTTTCTAACAGAAGTAACAAAACTGCACTAAACGTGCTGCTTAAAAATCTCACGAAGTAACGATACTCGAACGTAAATAAATAATTAAATCAAATGTTTTACTACAGATATAAAGTTTAGGAGAACGTTTAACGCTCCTTTACTACAACAAATTGCATTGCGACTGGCGTGGGCGGCACCCCGCCTCGCTTACCGGACTGCTTTTGCCGCATAATCAACATATTGCAGGAAGGGGCGACCTTTCACACCTAATCAACAGTTTAATGGCCGTTTGCAACGACCTGTGGCCTTATCATCTATGCAGATGGCACCAGTTCGACTCAGCTTTCGACGTAATGGCTTAGAAGTTATAGGAAGGAGTTTTTGGCGGGATCTTAGTCTGTCTTTTAGTGGCTTTTGTATACTATTCATAAATTTGCGTTATTTGGCTCTATCTTTATACCTATATACAGGGTTTTTTGTGGGGACACGCGGAGTCACCCACTGCCTTTTTTTATATCATAGGACGCAAACGATCAGAAGAGTCGCAAGGGCGTTGCCACCCTGTCTTTGGGGGAGGAGAGGTGGGCTATCCGGCGCTCTCACTGACCGAACGAAACGCAACAATGCAAGCACTGTTACTTGACGTCGGTTTTCTGCGAGAGGGTGGTGCTACCCCGGGCGAGCTGACCCATTCATGCTAAAACCAATAGCTTCAGCGTGGCTCTACCACCTCTCAAAGGGAAATTCGAAAATACCGAAAAATTGCCATAAGTTGCTTTTCGTTCTGAAAATTTTAGAACGTATGTATATGTCGCAAGTACCCAAAGTAACAAGATGCAAATTTTTGCACTTTTTGAGATACAAAAATTATGGACTTACAACTTTCGAAAATTAACGTGCCCCCAAAATGGAAATGACAAAAAAGGCCTGTATATAATTTTTTTTTTATCGTAGCACGGCAAAGTGACTTTACTGTGCCTGATGGTGAGCACAGTATAATCTAAAAACAATGGCGACCACCGAGAGACACACTATCCCTCACCGGTCGCCGCTGTCATGCCGGCTTGCATAAATGTCTCTTCACGTTACGCTTGAAGGACCCCATATTATAGGAAGGAGGGAACACACTGGCCGGGAGATTGTTCCACAGCTTCACGGTACGGCAGAGATAAGAAGTTGCGAACTTTTTAGTTCGTGCCCAGATAGGATTTACCGTAAAACTATGGCTCCGGAGCCCAGCGCGCGTGGTTCGGGTATGAAAAGGAGAGGAAGGTATTAAATTGAATAGCTCTTCAGAACACTCGCCATGATACAGACGGTAGAACACACTCAGTGAGGCAATGTCTCTGCGCAACTGAAGCGGCTCTATAAATTGTGTAATGTCTGAATCATTAACAATGCGGACAGCCCGTCTCTGCAACCTGTCCAGGGTATCTAGTAGGTATTTGGCGGAACTGTCCCAGAGGTGCGAACAATACTCCACGCAAGGCCGAACTTGTGCCTTATAAAGGAGGTATAGCTGATCAGGCGTGAAAAACCGTCGCACCCTGTTCAGGATTCCGAGTCTCCGAGATGCAGTGGAGATGACGCTCCCGATGTAATCCCTGAGATTGAGGTCGCTGCGAATATCTATACCTAAGATATTGAGGCTGTCTCGCATTGCGAGCGAGACGTTCTGGAGAGCAGGAAGAGGAGTAAATGAAGATGCTTTACAGGTAAACGCGCACACCTGTGTTTTGTTAGCATTAAACTCGACCAAATTGCTTGCTCCCCATGTTGATATGAGATGAAAGGACCGGTCGAGTTCAATAATTCTTCTGTCCTTGTGTATGTGGCTGAACTCCTCCAAAGCGGTTGGACAGATTTTAATGGAATTTTTTGTGTGTGTTCAGGTGTATTCATGAATGGTTTAGATTCACAATTGGACATATAACGTGGCGCTGCGGTTGACTTATAGGATTTTTTTTATAACTAAGGCAGAACAACGTACGCCGGGTTCACTAGTATTTTGTAATTTTGGTAGCATTTTATGTAGTATTGTTCGGTTATTGTGCATAAGTGATATGGTTGGAAAATAATACCACTTAGCATGATTATTGACATGCCACAAACACTTCCTGGAAAGTTCCAACAATTGAAATTATTGCAATACGCTTGTAATATTATTACATACTCGACAATCGTAGTAGTAAACTGGAAGATTGGTTGCTAGAAATAAACTTGAAAACAATTATAGGAAACAATTGTAATATTCTACACTTAATATTATAAAGCTGAAGAGTTTGTTTGCTTGTACGAATAATGTCAAAAGCTGGTCCGATTTGAAAAATTCTTTCAATGTTAGATAGCTCATTTATCGAGCTATATTATCACGCTAAGAAGAATAGGAGCGGAGCACAAATGAAGAATGTTTCAAAATATTTTTTTTCCATTTCAGAACTTTTACTGCAACATTAGCCGATAGTAACTATTCCACGCGGACGAAGTCGCGGGCAGAAGCTAGTGTTATTATATTTAAATAGCTTGTGTTAGTTATATCGTTGCGACCGTTGCGTTTTTCACCTATCCCTCGGGTAGAGTTTTTTTTTCTGCATTAAAACTATCCTTACGTCCTTTTTTGTACTTCTACAACGTGTATACAAAGTTTCATGTTAATCGGTTGAATGGTTAAAACACGGCTTAATTACTTGTAAGAAATAAACAGACTCACGTTCGCATTTATAATCTTAGTAAGGATTTCTATTGGAAATGTTGAGAACATATTTTTCTTCAAGAATATTATCAAAAATTTGACTAAAAAAATCATCTGAATGTATTAAGTCCATTAACTTATCTACTTTTCTCTCGTACTTAAGTCGCGTCGTCAATACAATTATAATAAGCTTTGATAGAGTGCACCGATTTGAATGAAACTAAGTCTAAATGTTACTCGAGGGTATGAGTATTTATGATTTTCTTGATGAGGTTCTATCGTGAACACGTTAGTTTAGCAGTGACGCGTGTGACAAACAGACGCACAGACATTTTTTTTTAATGATTGAAATGTGTTTTATAACTTATTCCAATATAAATGCAACATTTTCTTTCACAAAAATCTAAAAAATACACACGCGGTAGATTCACATTCTTATTAGTTATATCTATAGAAGATATACTCAAATAACATGAGTTTATGAATAAAAATTAAAACTATACAAAGTGCACGCCAAAAACTCCCAAACCACATTTTCGGGGATCTCAATTAATAACGTGACGGTTTCAAGGGTGGGAGGCGGTCAGGCCGAATCTCATGAAATCTCAAGTCATCGGCAAATATCACGTAACTGTTTTCTGGCAAAAAATAGTGTAAAAATGTTAGAAAAATAGATTAATTTAAACTAAAAAATATTTCTGGACTAAAATATGCCGAAATCTGGACCAATTCTGGTATCATTATCATCATCAGCCTGTAAGAGACCCACTGCAGGGCCATAGGCCTCTTCCCGAAGGAAGGTATGGGCGTAATCACCACGCCAGCCCACGACGTATTAGCGATTTCAAACTCTGAGAAATCTAGAGTTTTACATATTTCCCCATACAGTAGTACTATAAGAACATTTCTCAGGTTCAGGTTTCCTCACGATGTTTTCCTTCACCGTCAGCCGATAGTGGTACCAATTTAAATTAACAAATGTAGGCGAATTCCGAAAAATTCGTTGGTACATGCCGTGGTTCGAGCGTGCGGACATCGAAATAATACTCCACCGGTAAAACCACTAGGCCACCACGACTGTTTTCTGGTATACCTATGTTAAAATCCGTTTTTAGTTGTAAAGTTGTTTAGTTTGGTATATTTGAATGTAACGTAAAAACGTAAAAAACAAGCAAATTGTGTTTTTTTTTAACAAATCCTAAGTATTTATATTCATAATACATATTTTTAAAAATCCCCGTTGCGATTGGGCGGGTAATAAGATAAATAAATATACATCGTCTTACCAGGTCAGAAGCGGGGCATTAATATAGAGTTTTTATATTTCGGATTAACTAATTAACGGAGGACCCCTTACTGATATTTTTTAGCCAATGATATTTTTTTAAATTGTGTTTTGAAATCGATGTTGTAGTAAATCTCGTAATATTTGCTACTACAAGACGTAGGTAATTCAGACCTCTGTGCGTAAGATAAGCTCGTAAAAATTTTGACTCCTCAAACAACGAACCATAACCAAACCAAATGTTTGTTTTATATTTAGTATACGATGAAATCTACTGTACTCGATATAACAAGTAACATAATCTTCATGATTAGAAGAACAAACTACAAAAAGATGACATTACATCCAGAATGTATGGTTACAGATAATGCATCTCGTCAAATGGACCCATCGAATGCACGATTCGCCTTTTCCTAACTCCGTGCTATGTTAAAATGTAGTTTATTCCTTTAAAATAGAGATCATAATTGTTTTAAAATCTGACAAAACCGTCGATATTCCACTCCCGTCGGTAACATCTCAATCCATAAGGTTATCTTCAATCATTTTCGAATGTTCTTCTAATCCGTTTTTAGTTGTAAAGTTGTTTAGTTTGGTATATTTGAATGTAACGTAAAAACGTAAAAAACAAGCAAATTGTGTTTTTTTTTAACAAATCCTAAGTATTTATATTCAGAATACATATTTTGAAAAATCCCCGGTGCGATTGGGCGGGTATTAAGATAAATATACATCGTCTTACCAGGTCAGAAGCGGGGCATTGATATAGAGTTTTTATATTTCGGATTAACTAATTAACGGAGGACCCCTTACTAGTGGCCAATGATATTTTTTTTAATTGTGTTTTGAAATCGATGTTGTAGTAAATCTCGTAATATTTGCTACTACAAGACGTAGGTAATTCAGTCCTCTGTGCGAAAGACAAACTAGTAAAAGTTTTGACTCCTCAAACAACGAACCATAACCAAACCAAATGTTTGTTTTATATTTAGTATACGATGAAATCTACTGTACTCGATATAACAAGTAACATAATCTTCATGATTAGAAGAACAAACTACAAAAAGATGACATTACATCCAGAATGTATGGTTACAGATAATGCATCTCGTCAAATGGACCCATCGAATGCACGATTCGCCTTTCCCTAACTCCGTGCTATGTTAAAATGTAGTTTATTCCTTTAAAATAGAGATCATAATTGTTTTAAAATCTGACAAAACCGTCGATATTCCACTCCCGTCGGTAACATCTCAATCCATAAGGTTATCTTCAATCATTTTCGAATGTTCTTCTACGTTTTATTGGTTGAAATTGTCTATGTAAAATACACGAGCTATGATTACTTTTGATACAAAATAATAATAAATACTAATAGATTTTTTACAAAGATATTATGAGCCATCGAAACAAATGTATATAACACTATATTGCAATAGAAAAAGCGCTACGTCGGGTAAGTTGGGCGTAGTCCAGTGAAGCTGTTAAGACCTTGCTTGGTCAATAGCGTATCAGTTCGAAAAAAAAACAGGTATGTTGACGTGCGAATGCGTTATTGCTACTTTATGGGTAATAAATAATTGAAGACATCATTATTCTGCTGTTGATTATCTGTTATTTGGTATTTTAATCACGATAGTCGACTGGTATTTTCGCATTGTGTAAACAAGCAAGCGTTATACAAGAACTAGTAGGTGTGAAAGAGAGACCAGTTCACGTTGTTTACATTCATAGTCACAACATCGACAATAAATATACGCTTCGTTATTTTATCTTTGTTAGAATTTGTAATATGAAGCAAAACTGCTAATTATCTCGTAGCAGATGACTAGTAATCTATACTTAATATTGTAAAGAGGTAAAGTTGGTGAATTTGTGAGTTTGTGACGTTGTAGGGGGTAATCTCAGAAACCACCGATCTGATTTGAAAAATTCTTTCAGTGTTATATAGCTCATTTATCGAGGAAGGTTATGTTTCGTTAGTCAGAATAAAAACCCTTGTTAATTAACATCAGTTGCCTTATATTATTATTTGTAGGTTATGTTTACAAAAGCAAATGACATTACGAAAAAGTAAGAAAGAAATAAATAAATACTTTATTGTTGGAACAACCATACAATTAAATTAAATTACACAAATTAATTAGACAGAAAAAGAAATACATTTTAAAAATGTAAAATAGATGTCCAACAATTGGCGAACCCATTCAGCAAAAATCTGCAATACAGTAAGTAGTACTGCAGCGCTGATATCGATGGGTGCTTATATATGATGATAAACGGACGTTAAGTCCGTCATACAACATCATATACAACGTCATAAAACATCTTCGTCTGCGTGAAATCAATTACCTGCCGGTCCCAACTGTATTTCCAAACTCGAAATATCTATCGAAAAACCTAGACATCTATTATTGAAGACCCTGCCGGGTCAATAGCGTAGTCAGTTCGAGAAAAAAAAAAATTAGAAGAAAAAAAATACATACACACCAATAAACAGAGCTTACAATAGAACTGCGTGAATACATTATATGTCACTTTAATTACTGAGTAATGCAAATATACTTTTCATTTATCTATCCACTGATTGTAAGTAGCTGCGATTTAATAATTATAAAATTACTAGCCAACCCGCGCATCTTCGTCTGCGTGAAATCAGTTACCTGCCGGTCCCAACTGTATTTCCAAACTCGAAATATCAACCTTTTTTTTTTTTTATCTCGAACTGACTCCGCTATTGACCTGGCAGGGTCTTCACAGCTTCACCGGACTACTAAGGTTGGCGCTTAAGGCACACAACCGATTTGGGTTTTAGGTAACATACACAAGGGTGCACGCACACCTCGGCTTGGGCTGTTACCTGGAAAAAGACGCGTCTGTCCTAGCTAACTATTCTAAGCTATTCATAACATATATAAATTTGTGAACCATACAATCGAAATTGCATGATTCACAAATGAATACGTGTATATCGGAATGAAACAAACTAAAATAAATAAATACTTTATTGTTGGAACAACCATACAATTAAATTAAATTACACAAATTAATTAGACAGAAAAAGAAATACATTTTAAAAATGTAAAATAGATGTCCAACAATTGGCGAACCCATTCAGCAAAAATCTGCAATACAGTAAGTAGTACTGCAGCGCTGATATCGATGGGTGCTTATATATGATGATAAACGGACGTTAAGTCCGTCATACAACATCATATACAACGTCATAAAACATCTTCGTCTGCGTGAAATCAATTACCTGCCGGTCCCAACTGTATTTCCAAACTCGAAATATCTATCGAAAAACCTAGACATCTATTATAGCGACTCCCACCGTTTCCATTTGTAAAACCAAACAATTCAAGGACTCGCCCAAACAAATACCTAGTTAGAATGTGGAGGATATTTCGATGAGGCGGACGAAGCGCCATCTGCCATTACGCAACATCAGTAACTTCGTTTTGTTTGAAATACGAACGACCGTTGAATCATTGGATATTGTTCATACAAAAATACTAAAAACGCCAATAAAAATGGAAGGAAGATGAAAAAAGGGGTTATAGGTATTTCATGATGGCAAAAAAAATTGTCAAAACAATTCAAGAAAATATCTGGTTAATCACCTACAGGTATAAAATATACTTTACGGCCTATTCTTATACCTAGCAAATATATATTTAAAATTTCATAAAAATCCGTCCAGCCGTTACGGAGGAGTTCAACCACAAACACTGTGACACGAGTGTTCCGCACGAAATCCCGAACACTCTTGCACGAATCAAGTACACCGCCTCACGGAGTACATTTTCTCTAATTTTAATGCCGACCCGAAACGTAAACCGAAACGCACAATTGCAGTCTTCTTCGACGCCAAAGCCTTCGATAAGGTCTGGCATGGAGGGCTCATCCATAAATTATGTAAATATCACGTACCCGATAAGTTAATACATATTATCCACGATTTTCTCACTGATAGGACTTTACGCTTTAGAGTGGATGGGGAACTATCCCTGCCCCACCCGATACCCTCAGGTGTGCCACAGGGCTCCATACCCGCGCCCTCGCTTTTCAATCTGTTCATCAATGACCTACCTCGGTCTAAACGGGTCGAGGTAGGTTGCTATGCTGACGATACCGTTATTTACACTTCCAGCTTGCGGTCAGACTTTCTTATAAATAAATGAGTAAATAAATAAATATACTAAGAAATAGATAAAGCAATAAATAAATACAAAGGAAAGGTCTCACTCAGTTCCAGGAAAAAGAACGCAGGTGCACCGGATCGAAACAACACAATAACTGACGTCACTAAATCACGAGTATTAAAATCGAACTTAGCGCGCGCAGCTAAACGGACAACCGCTCTAGTCGACGGTGCGATCGGAACTCTCGAAATATCTATCGAAAAACCTATACCTCTATTATAGCGACTCCCACCGTTTCCAATTGTAAAACCAAACAATTCAAGGACTCGCCCAAACAAATACCTAGTTAGAATGTGGAGGAAATTTCGATGAGGCGGACGAAGCGCCATCTGCCATTACGCAACATCAGTAACTTCGTTTTGTTTGCAATACGAACGACCGTTGAATCATTGGATATTGTTCATACAAAAATACTAAAATCGCAAATAAAAATGGAAGGAAGGTGAAAAAAGGGGTTATAGAAAAAAAAAATTGTCAAAAAAATTTCAAGGTAAAAAATCTGGTTAATCACCTACAGGTATAAAATATACTTTACGGCCTATTCTTATACCTAGAAAATATATATTTAATTAATTTCATTCATTGAGAGTTCAACCACAAACACCGTGACACGAGCTTTTTATATATTAGATTATGTAAGATATATTCAAATATTCTGTAGGTACCTATCCTTTTCAATCCTCAGAAGGAAATAGACATAAGTAATGCCTATTTTTTTTGATAACGTTTTGAGTGTACAAAATGATTCAAAAGTAGATTACCAAAACTTGACACAGAAAATTTTGTTTTTCTGTCCGGCATTGAGATTGTACGAGTTTGCTTTAATCCTATGGCTAGTTATTATTTTAGAATGTATAACAAAATCTATGGTTTATCGTCACATAATTACTAATAATCATTATTACACTTATGCAACAAAAAATTCTAATATAGTTGTGTTAAAACAATTTTTTTAACACGATAAAGTTTAACTTGCTTTAAGTATGTGCGTAAAAGAAAAAAAAACATGTTACCACGTAACTAACAGCGAAAAATGTTGCTACTGTTATACGTTTTTTAAAATTCGAAACCCGTTAATAACAGTACTGTCAACGCAACAAACTAACATCTTTTTTCAAACGTCGAACTCAACATTTTTGTATTAGACGAGCATTAGTCAAAATGTCAAACGTGCCAGCAGAACCGTCAATTAGTCATCCGACATCAGGAGGCGGTCAGTAGCCGAAATCAAGCCCACAGACACGACAATAAGGATGCCTTCACAGATATATTGTGACGCGCGACGTCAAACGATATTGATAGAGCTGTACCTGAGCGACGTATTGTCAAAATGTTTAATAGAGTCGCGTTTCGAAGGATAATAAATTATAGATAATCATATAAACTTTAACCGCGGGTCAAGGGTGATTGATAGATATATTTGCTGACTTTCTAAGGTTACCTAGCGTTAGAATATTAAAACTGTATAGAGACTTCACTATATCTTCAGCAAAGGTGCGATGTTAATTCGCCGTCGATTGTTGACTGCTCTCTAGACGGTAATTTAAAACACCAAAATTAGTGTATTCCAAAAATTAAGTACAAACATCAAAGTATCAAATGTTAGTTTCTGTTGGTGGTAGTACCACACTGAAGCTGTTATTGGATTCAACATGAATGGGTCTGTTCGCTCGGGGTAGTACCACACCCGCACAGAAAACCGACGTGAAGTAACAGTGCTTGCACTGTTCCGTTTTGTTCGGTCAGTGAGAGTACCGGATACCCACCTCCCAACCCCTTCTCCGCTCATCCACTCTCCTGCCCCAAAATACAGGCCGGCAACGCACTTGCGACTCCCCTGGTGTTGCTAGTGTCTATGGACGGCGGTGATCATTTACCATCAGCTGACCCGCTTGATCGTTTGCCCCATATAATAAAAAAAAAGTAAAATAAAATAAGAAACACTGTATCCATTCCTAAACATAAATCAGTAGGCTATGAAGGTAGTTTCAAATATGCGGCGTCAAAAATTTGGAACAATATACCTCCTCCTTTACAGGCGAAAAGCAAAAATATATATAAATATATTTCTTTCTTTCTTTCAAACATTTATTATATACTTTAAGTTATATGAATTTTGTATATACTGTGGTAACTTTATGTCGTATCTATTTATTTATATTATGCTGTTCTTATTGACATACGACACCTAATTTTTCCCTCTATTATATCTATCTGTTCAAAGGTTGCCTGAAAGAGAACACAAAATTGAGAAGGTCTATTCGATATATAATTATTTACGCGAAATAAATAATGTTTACTTGTATTTCATCCGGGAAATTTTGAGGCCTAGCTGAAAATACGCTAACGCTAGGCCTCTTTGTCGTAGTTTTACTTTTTATGGTTAAGGCTTTTTGGTACACTTATTATATGGCAATAAATATATTTCTTTCTTTCTTTCAAACATTTATTATAAATTTATATTTAAAAAATAAATCAAACAAGAAATTCTTGAGCAACAAAGATTAGGCCATTTATCGTTATAATTTCATTAAAAGACTTGGAGGATAATTCACAATATTGCAAAGTTTTTTTTTCTTTTTCTCTCTTCTTAAAATTATTTTTGTTTGGGTCTCTTAATTTATTTATATGTATAGCAATAGATAGATATTTTAAGTTTATGTTTACGACTTGGGCGCGAAATAAATAATGTTTACTTGTATTTCATCCGGGAAATTTTGAGGCCTAGCTGAAAATACGCTAACGCTAGGCCTCTTTGTCGTAGTTTTACTTTTTATGGTTAAGGCTTTTTGGTACACTTATTATATGGCAATAAATATATTTCTTTCTTTCTTTCAAACATTTATTATATACTTTAAGTTATATGAATTTTGTATATACTGTGGTAACTTTATGTCGTATCTATTTATTTATATTATGCTGTTCTTATTGACATACGACACCTAATTTTTCCCTCTATTATATCTATCTGTTCAAAGGTTGCCTGAAAGAGAACACAAAATTGAGAAGGTCTATTCGATATATAATTATTTAATGATGTACAATAAAGTAAGATAAATAATTAGAACATGTCAACGTAAATTCCCTCATTTAAAACCAATTACGAAATACAGATATCCTAAATGAATACCATAACTTTCAATATTATGAACGAAGATTTCAGGATATAAACCTCTTTTCCTTTAATTAAAGTATTATTAAGCAGTATCCAAAGAGTTTATAACAACAAGTCAGTGTTGTGTTAGAAAAGAGTAAAACAAACGAAAGTCTCAGACAACAATGCCGCTCCATTTGAATATAATCCTTTTAGCGTTTTTTCTTTGTAACGTTTTGTGTAACGTTAGGTTGAATCGTTAAAAAAACGGTTATTTTTATATTGAATATGTATAAGTAACAGTGCTGTTATTATCTAAGTACTTAATTTCAGGTTGACAGGAACTTTGAGTTAGAGTGGACGTTACTTTGCACTTCCGCCTGGAATTGATTGAATACTACTACGTCTAACTGCAATAAAAAAGAATCAATTAATTAATATATCATTTATACAATATATAATTAATTAATATGAATATAATAATCATCAATAAATTAATTAAAATATGTTGCAGATTGACGTGTAATCACGATATTAAATAACACGTGTTTCGCTCCTTCACGGATTATCTTCAGATCAATGTTGACTCTTCCGCTGCGATCGCACGTCCACTATAATATTAATGATGGATTTTCACAAAGCAAAGTTTTCTTCTTTAGAGCATGGGGGGCGGCAGTGCGGTCATCTATACTAATATTATAATGAGGTAAAGTTTGGAAGTTTGTGATGTTGTAGGGGATAATATCAGGAACTACTAAACCGATTTTGAAAAATATTTTACCAATAAATGGCCACGTTATTTGTGAGTCCCATAGGCTCGAAATTAACCCGAAAAATGAATAGATTTTTTTGTCCGACTTGCAAATACGCCTAGGATTTGCAAAGTAAGTTGGAGTAAAAACGGTCGAACGAAAACTTTTTTTTTTTTTTTTCTCGAACTGACTAGAACTGACTATGCTATTGACCTGGTAAGGTCTTTACAGCTTCACCGGACTACTAAGGCCGAGCGCTTAGGGCACTCAGCCGATTTTGGTTTTGGGTAACATACACAAGGGTGCACGCACACCTCGGCTTGGGCTGTTTCCTGGAAAAAGACACGTCTGTCCTAGCTAACTATTCTAAGCTATTCATACATATATACATTTGTGAACCATACAATCGAAATTGCATGATTCACAAATGAATACGTGTATATCGGATTGAAACGAACTTAAACTATTCGATTCAGTTCGATGAGGGAAAAAAAAAACAAAACCCTCCCACCATGTGTATATATG
This sequence comes from Antheraea pernyi, assembly GCA_015888305.1. Classification (NCBI taxonomy): domain Eukaryota; kingdom Metazoa; phylum Arthropoda; class Insecta; order Lepidoptera; family Saturniidae; genus Antheraea; species Antheraea pernyi. The sequence continues at coordinate 100,698 of MU159632.1, forward strand.
TGCACGTGTGTGAGAGAGATGATCTCATATGTCTGTTCAAGTGATGTAGGTGAGTCACTGTATCGCGAAAATAATATCAAGAGGGCTCCGCGCGGGGACGACCTAGGCTCGAGATATTATTGAGAACCGCGAAGTGTGCGGGAGCTAATAGGGATCGATTACAAAAGCGTGGGCGCAACACGCATTTTATAAGATTGAATTTAAATTTACTAACGGTGACGGCACCGAAGTCTAAAAATAGACATAACAAAAATTATTATTATTGTTTGACGGTTATTTTTAGGGGAAGATAGACGTAAATACGCGATTTACTCTATCTTATTTGAGTTATTTATTTTTTAACAGCTGCGCGCGCGAGCCGTTGTAGTGTAGCCGCGATGGCTGGAAATCTATGGATTGCCGTGACGGCACCTAGTAGCGGATTACGAGAGCACTCTTCGTACGCCGAGATCTCCGAGATCTCGTGGAAAATGAGTAGTTGACCTGCGTAGTCAATACTCGATAGGGAAAAGGAGTATGCGGGGTCATCCTGTGAAGGATTAGCCGCCGGAGGTTTGGGAGTGTGCTGGGACGCGGGTTTAGGAGCCCACGGGGCCTGAGGGGCCCGGTAGGGGCGGGGGGGCGCACTAGTCGCGGGTACGGACGCTGCCGGTGCACGAGACGTGCCCGGCAGGTTCGGGAAGGCCTCTCGAGACATGAGAGGCGGAGGTCGAGGACGGGCGGGGGCAGCGGCCGTCTTAGACGGCGACGCCTGCCTGGGGTATCGAGGGCGCTTTGTGCGCGGGGCGCGGGGACATCCGCGATAATTCGCGGTATGGCCCACGCCGCGGCACAGAACACAGCTCGGAGGGTCGGAGGCGTCTTTCGTGCGAGAACACTCCCTAGTGGAGTGGTCGCCGAGGCACTTAACGCACCTGGGTTTCAGGCGACAGTTTCGTGCGGAGTGTCCGTACACCTGGCAGTTGTGACACTGCGAGGGCACAGACGTTTTGCGCGGCGGCTCGACTATGACGCCGGAGAGGCCGCAAAGGGATGTAAGATTAAAAATCGCTTTCCCCTGAGGGGTGCGATCGAGGACAACGAGAACCATATCATATGGAGCCCTGGTGCGCGGAGAGCGCATACGATGAACCTCGCGAACAGGAATCTTCTGTTCCTTGAGGTCGTCTGAAATGTCGTCAGTCGGGAGTTCTGAGGGGACTCTACGGATCACAACCCGTAGTTTACGCTCCTCTTCGAGAGAGTGCGTGAAATAGCCCCACTGGTTGTCCCGAAGGAAACGAGTGAGGTTGCGATGGGCGGTGGACGTGGCTACCTTCACCTGAATACCTACAGCGGTATTCACGGCGGAGGTGTAAGGGATACCTGCCGTTTCCAGCAGGCTAGAAATCTCAACCCAAGACGCTTTGTCTTGGATCGTAACGGGGGGCGGTGGGCGGGGCTTCTTGCCCGAAACTGCGGAACCCGCAGCCACGGGCGAGTCGGGTCTAGAGGGCGCTGGTGTCGCCTTTGGCACTTTCGCGCCATCGACGTTTGCGATCTTTTTAGAGGGCAATTTGTCCTCCGGATCGGAAGAGGAGTTCGAGCGCTTCTTGCGCGGTTTGCGGTGCGTGACGGTGGTGAAGCCATCGTCCGCAGCAGGGGCTTGCTCAGCCTGAGGGGCTTGCTCGGCAGGGGGATCCTGCTGAGCAGGAGGGTCTTGCTCCATGTCGGAGCCGGAGTCGGAGTCGGAGTCATCGCTATCGCGATCGGCTGGGATTGGGAAGTTGTTGGAAGCCTCGATCTTGGCATAGATCGAGGGAGCGGGCTTCGAGGAATGAGGGAGCTCGGTGCGACGCTTTGCAGCGTACGCATCGTAATCGTCTACGAGACGAGGACAGATAGCGGCTATGAAGCCGCGGAGGCTAATGAGCTCAGTCTCTAAGAGACTGATCTCTTGTTCAGCGGCCATACCGGGGCCTGAGGAGGGGAGTGGGGCGGGGGAAGACATGTGAAACCTCCCTGCCAGAGGGGCAGGGGGGCGCGCCTTAATGAATTTAACGGACTATCCCGAGTCCGGATCAAAGGGAGCTGTTTAAAACTAAACAAAATAGGAAAACAACGCAAATAAGTACCTGAGCGAAACAGGGGAAAAATAACATAAGACTACTTAAATAAACAAACAATAAAAAGAAAATAAATTTAAAAATAAATCACTGAAGAATTAAAGAAATACGTAAATAAATAGATAAACAAAAGAGTAAATAAATAAATATACCAAGAAATAGATAAAGCAATAAATAAATACAAGGAAAGGTCTCACTCAGTTCCAAGAAACAGAACGCAGGTGCAGCGCACCTGTGAAGCGCAGGTGTGCCGGATCGAAACAAACAATAACTGTCGTCACTAAATCACGAGTATTAAAATCGAACTTAGCGCGCGCAGCAAAACGGACAACCGCTCAAGTCGACGGTTCGATCGGAACTCCCTCGAACGAAAACGTTTCTTACGAACGCTGCCTTAACGATGATTGATATATGATTGAGTTCTAGAGAAAAGTTGTAGAGCTTAATGATTAATGCCTACAAAAAAGTGATATGTTTAATTTTTATATTTAAGTCAGAAAAAGTAGTTTTTTATATTAATGTAATAATTATTTCGTAATATCCGTGGAATTCTATTTAATTTAATTTAGTTATTTTGAAGTGGATGGGAAATAATACCAAGGAATAAGAATTCTGAGATGTAAAAAAACTCCCTGGAAACTAATAAGGGAGCCACAATCTTGTTAGAATATTGAAATGATCACAAGACACTTGTACTATCATTATATACTTGATAATGACAGTAATAATTAGAAGATTGATTGCCAAAAATAAAACAAAATTTTTTTTTTTTGAACTGACTACGCTATTGACACGCACACGCGCGGCACACCTCGGCTTTGGCTGTAGCCTGATACATGTAATTCGCGACCTATGTAAGCTTTTTTTTTTATGAGGGGAAAATCCTACATGGATACCCTCACGCCGTCGGGGGCAGCGTGAGGGTATGTCAGACTCCTACTGACTAAAAACCCCCCGGTGTACCTCTGCCGCTATAGTCGGGGCGACACGAGATCTCTAAAGACTTCATCGTGCCGCCCCAGCGGTTGGCCCAGCAGCG
>MU159632.1:104234-119333 GCA_015888305.1 Antheraea pernyi
AAGCACTGTTACTTCACGTCGGTTTTCTATGAGAGGGTGGAGTTCGATACGGGAAAGAAAAGAAAAACCCATCCACTTTATGTGTAAGCGTGTATGCGTGCACGTGTGTGTGGAGGTGATATGTGTAATGTTGTCGCAGTGATGTAAGATTTTGTGTCAGTGTATCGCGCGAGCAGCGTACTCAAGGGCTCCACGCCGAGGGAACGGATCTAGGCTTGAGCTGCTGCCGAGGGGGGCCTAGTCTGGTGTGCGGGAGCGAAATTTATCCTTAGACCACGGCGGCGTGATCTGTGGTTACGCGGGCGTGGGCGTGAGCACGCTCTGTTTGGAGAGACAGGCTGGTACTGATCGTTCACTGCCGTTATTTCATCGGGAGGGTCGGTAAAAATATGTCGCGGGCGTCTTTTGCAACGCACAGCGTTTGGTACGGGTTCGTATTTTGCGGCGGATACCACTAACGGACTGGGATAAACTAACGGACTGGGAGAAAACAAAAATGTTGTACTGTACTTGTATGGATTAGATTTTTTTACGAATATTTTAGCACACCAACAAAAATATTACACATAGATAAAATCATATATGAACAAATTACAACATAAAATTACAGTGTAATAATTACAATCACAGGCACGCATGACATTAATAGATGACAAAAAAAAACTAATTTTAATTACAAACTATATAGACTGAATAATAGATCAATTTTTACAAGTACACCATCAAGGTATGTTTTTAAGCAAATACCGCTTGAATGATCCAAATGCATCAAAAAATATGTGGATGTTGTTATTTGTTCGAGATACGTCATTATACAATCTAGCCATATGTATTAAAGGACTGTTATATTACGGTGTTAATGGTAGCTGTTGGAATGGCAAAGATATGTGGATTACGCAATGCTTGGCGATTAGGTCTGAGGTAGAAATGGTTGATAAGAAATTCATCCATGGAACCGTTTATAATTTTGTGTAAGGTTAATCAGTCAGATACATTTCGTCTCATTTTTAAGCTAGTGATGTTAAAATATTTTAGTCTTCTATTAGAATGCCATGTCTTATACTCAAATGTCTAACAAAGCAAGCTTGGTATGAGTGGAATAGTGAGGGGACCATATCGTAGAACCATATTCGGGAATGCTTCGGACTAAAGTGATTAAATGAATTCTGTGTGTTGACGGAAATATGCAAATATTTTTGTCTCTGTTATTCTCGGGTCGTATTGCACCATCACTATTCCGTGCTTCTATATAAAATAAGTGATTAAAATTCATCATCATCATCATTACCCTTATCCAACTTAAGTAGGGTCGGCACAAAATGTTTTCTTTTTCCACTCTCTCCTGTCAAAGGTCATTTCAGTATTCACACCTTTTACGCACATATCATTTTTCACGCAGTCCATCCATACCTGTTTGGTCTTCCGCTACTCGTATATCCGTCTACAAACATACTCAACACTTTTCTAGCTACATGGTTTTCATCTCTCCTCATGACATGCCCATACCATGCTAACCTATTACTCCTCAACTTCACTGTCACTGGTGCTATTTTCAAACCTCCTCTGATATACTCATTCTTAATTTTATCCATTCTAGTCACACCACACATCCACCTTAACATTCGCATCTCTGCCACATGTAATTTTCTCTCACCCGTCTCTTTCGTAGCCCAGCACTCAGGTGCAGCATGACTGGTCTTATCATAGCTTTATAAACCTTCCCCTTGAATTTCAAAGGCAAGTGATTAAAATTATAATTTTGTAATAAAATTTTCGCTTTTATTGGTATAAAAATATGTGGTAATTACAAGCTTCTCAAACACGTCTCTTTGCCATCTTTACATCGAATTTTGTTTGAAATAGCGATTTTATAAGTGTTATTAGAATATCTAATCGACTTTGTAGACTTGAAGGAATAATAAATGATGGTACAATGTTTTATCTTATTCTCAACTAGCTATTGTTTACGGCGTTGCTTGTTTGGAGGGAGTTTCGTTTCCGAAAAACAATGATACGTTAATTAAATAATTAAGTAATAAAAAAAGCACCAAAAATAATTCCTCAAGGTTTTATTGAAGCTTGTAAGCTTCTATATATAACGTAAAAATTGACATAAACGGGTTTTAGATACTAAAGGAAATTAATAACAGTTTAATTATTCAGTACACTGTAATATACGTATAAAAATATGTAAAAGTTTTGATAACTAAATAAAAAATCAATGATTCACTCATGTTATACAGGTAAAAAGAAAAGCCAATCGTAGTGCATGACGTCACTGCTTCCGAAATATTGTTCTAGCTTTTTTTTTTTCTCGAACTGACTACGCTATTGACCCTGCAGGGTCTTCACACCTTCACCGGACTACTAAGGTTGGCGCTTAAGGCACACAACCGATTTGGGTTTTAGGTAATATACACAAGGGTGCACGCACACCTCGGCTTGGGCTGTTACATGGAAAAAGACGCGTCTGTCCTACCTAACTATTCTAAGCTATTCATACATATATACATTTGTGAACCATACAATCACAAGCCCGGCAAAAAAGCTACGCTTCCCGATAGCTATCGCCCGATCAGCCTGTTAGATACATTAGGTAAATTACACGAGCGGCTCCTTCTGAACCGTCTCCAGGTCTCGATTACAGATTTAAAATTAATACCACCTGAGCAGTTCGGATTTCGTGCCGAACACTCTTGCACGAATCAAGTACACCGCCTCACGGAGTACATTTTCTCTAATTTTAATGCCGACCCGAAACGTAAACCGAAACGCACAATTGCAGTTTTTTTCGATGTCGCCAAAGCCTTCGATAAGGTCTGGCATGGAGGGCTCATCCATAAATTATGTAAATATCACGTACCCGATAAGTTAATACATATTATCCACGATTTTCTCACTGATAGGACTTTCCGCTTTAGAGTGGATGGGGAACTATCCCTGCCCCACCCGATACGCTCAGGTGTGCCACAGGGCTCCATACTCGCGCCCTCGCTTTTCAATCTGTTCATCAGTGACCTACCTCGGTCTAAACAGGTCGAGGTAGGTTGCTATGCTGACGATACCGTTATTTACACTTCCAGCTTGCGGTCAGACTTTCTTAGGAAGCGCATCGAAAAGGCCGTTTGCACACTCGGTGAATGGTTTCGTCGATGGCGCATAGAAGTTAATCCTGATAAGAGCGCCGCGATACTCTTCGATCCTTTACGACGTAATAATAACCTCGAGCCCATCAGGCTATACGGAACCGATATACCTTGGGCCGACGAGGTCAAATATCTCGGTGTTACATTAGATAAACATTTAAATTTCGAGTCACATATAGATAGAGTACGAAACAAAGCCGCTATGGTTTTGGGTCGCCTCCATCCGTTGCTTTGTCATAGGAGTAAGATGTCCCTCAGACACAAGCTCACTTTGTATAAGACGTGTATCCGTCCCGTGATGACATATAGCAGTCCCGTTTTTGCGCATATGTCGAAAGATAATTTTCATAAGTTGCAGGTTCTTCAAAACCGCGTTTTACGTAAAGTGACCGGTGCCCCGTGGTACGTCCGGAGAGTTGATCTACATAGGGACCTAGAGATGCCTTCTATCTGGGCGTACGTACCCTTGAGTACGCTGCTCGCGCGATACAGTGACACAAAATCTTACATCACTGCGACAACATTACACATATCACCTCCACACACGTGCACGCATACACGCTTACACATAATAAGGTGGAAGGGTTTTATTTTTTCCCTTATCAAACTGAAATAGTTTAGAATATTATCCGATACGAAATATATATAAGGGTTGTTGAGGTATGTATGCTTGGTACACATATATGTTTCAACAACTCATATATGTATGAATAGTTAGCTTAGCTTAAGTTAGCTCAGATAGGTCGCGAATCGCTTGTATCAGGCAACAGCCAAAGCCGAGGTGTGCCGCGCACCCTTGAGCTAGTTGTCAAAGTAAAATCGGCTAAGTGCCTTAAGCGCTCGCCTTAGTAGTCCGGTGAAGCTGTTAAGACCTTGCTTGGTCAATAGCGTAGTCAGTTCGAAAAAAAAAAAAAAAAAAACCTAGAGAGAGATGATCTCATTCTTATATGAGTTAGTTGTTCTAGCATTTACACTTCCATATATTATTTAAGTGACCCGACGCGACGCGACGCCACGCTCCCACCATGTGTATATATGTGCATGTGTATATATGTGCATGTGTGTGAGAGAGATGATCTCATTCTTATATGAGTTAGTTGTTCTAGCATTTACACTTCCATATATTATTTAAGTGACCCGACGCGACGCGACGCCACGATAGGCGTGAGCGGTTTAGCGGTAACATTTAAAAATAATAACGAAAACATTCTTTAAAATATGAAAGTACAATTATTAAATACGAGCTGTGCTCGCGACATTGTCCGCGTAGAACCTAATGTAAAGAAACTGACTTTTTTTATTGTAGCATGACAAAGTGACTGCACTAAGCCTGATGGTAAGCACAGTACAATTTAAAAACAATGGCGACCACCGAGAGACATCTATCAATCGCCGGTCGGCGCTGTCATGCTGCGAAAAGCTGGATATGCACAGGCTGATCCCGAAACGCGATCCGCAGAAGCGAATCACTATGACGGACTTTTTTAGTCAGATCAGTCAGGCTGTAAAGCCCTACCAGCCCGCTTTCGCCATTGCCTCGTTCGTTATTCAGCAGGGTGCACCACGTGCAGGTGAGGTTGGCTTGGGTGTCAACTCTTATGATGTTATTCGACAACCCTTGCACCCAAAACTAATAAAATCATCTGAATATATTAAATCCATTTACTTATCTACTTTTCTCTCGTACTTAAGTCGCGTCCTCATTAAAATTACAATAACTTTTGATAGAGTGAACCGATTTAAATGAAACCAAGATTAAATGTTACTTGATAGTGTGCTAAATATTTTTCTTGGTGAGGTTTTATCGTGAACACAGTACTTTAGCAGTGATGCGTGTTCAAGCAAACAGACAGATAGATAGACAGATATATTTCTAAAAAATATTTAAATGTATATAAAATACTTATTCCAATTTATTTTTTTACAAAAATGTAACAGATACAGACACGTTAGATTTAAATTCTTATTATATGTATAGAAAATATTTTTGTAGATATAATTTTTTTTTTTTAAGTTATAGGTATACGAACAGGTGGGTCGCCTGATGTTAAGTGATCACCACCGTCCATGGACACTAACAACACCAGAGGAGTCGCAAGTGCGTTGCCACCCTTGGGGGAAGGGTTAGGGGAGGGAGAGGGAGAGGAGAGAGGAGGGGAGGTGGGCCTCCGGCGCTCTCACTGACCAAACGAAACGCAACAATGCAAGCACTGTTAGTTCACGTCGGTTTTGTATGAGAGGGTGGTACTACCCCGGGCGAGCCGACCCATTCATGCTGAAACCAGTAATAGTTTCACCATTAAACATATACATACATATATGCGAACAAAAATTACACACAGACTTTGTATGTAGATACAGTTTAATTCTGACTCATAAATATGTTTTCTGTTCTAACTGTTGCTAATATATAACATTTAAAGTAAATTACTCAATGTAAATCTAAAAACTATCAATTCAAAAAAGCAGGGCTGTCTCATTTATTAACCAATCTCAAAACAATTTACTGTATTGTGTTAGCCCTTAATCTTTATGCCACGATGACGTAATTAATTTGATATTTCGACACATTCGTTACAGCTGTTAGCGGGGCGGCCATGTTTGTTGACTGAGCGCGCGAAATTATCCAGATTTCTCTCGCGAAATTCCCCGATTCTGTTTATAACCTCAAATACATTACGATTAGCTAACACAGTCGAGCTCGTCTGGATTGGGACCTTACAAATATGTTTTTCTGTATTGGAATTACTCGTGATACTATTTGAAATAAAAAAATTGGTTGTCTGTAAAGTGTAAAGTCGATTTACGGACTATAATTTTACGTGACAATGACTCGGATACATCGGCCGATGTAGTGGAAAAGAGATAGATGGGTCACAAGCTAAACACTTAGGCCGATCGCATTTCTCTATCGCTTGTTCCGCGCCCCTGCTTGCACGCTCGGGTTAGGCGGAACGTGACAATGAGTCATGCTATTTCGTGCGTGCAGCCGGCTTCCGTCGATTTATAAGACGTTATCACGTCAATATCAGTAAAATTAAAATGTCTTGCTAATCTTTCCGGTGTATTTTTGTTCTGGTAACCTTGATACCTACAAAAATGTTTTTGCGTTTAAAACATTTGTAATTAGCAAGCGTGTATACACTTTAGCCGCGAAAGAGTATTAAAAATAACCTTGACTCGAACTGAATGAGAGGGTAATCGTTTAATTCGTTCCTAATGTATTTTACATTGGTGTTTACGATTGAAGTGATGATATTGTCAGGTATGGAATTAGTATACTAGTTAGTGATCGAAATACGACCATGAATCATCAATTATTCAAGTTTTAACATTAAAAGAAAAAAATCCTTTTTCCAAATTTTCTATTGTTAACTACTATATTATATTACTATATTATATTAACTATACTATATACTACTATTATACTATACATTATGTAGTTATTGAAAAAAGGAAATGAAGAAGACGAAGTGGACGATGTACTTGTTTGTTTCTGTCTATAGGTATTACCTATGTTGACTAGGCCAGGCGCACATTGTCCCAGGTTTTTAAAATAAAAAGCCTAAACAAATTATATACCTAAACCGTTCTCTTGAATCACTTTATCTACTGGTGCAAACCGCATGTAAATAATTTTTCAAGTTTTAACATTAAAAGAATAAAAATCCTTTTTCCAAATTTTCTATTGTTAACTACTATATTATATTACTATATTATATTAACTATACTATATACTACTATTATACTATACATTATGTAGTTATTGAAAAAAGGAAATGAAGAAGACGAAGTGGACGATGTACTTGTTTGTTTCTGTCTATAGGTATTACCTATGTTGACTAGGCCAGGCGCACATTGTCCCAGGTTTTTAAAATAAAAAGCCTAAACAAATTATATACCTAAACCGTTCTCTTGAATCACTTTATCTACTGGTGCAAACCGCATGTAAATCCGTTCAGTAGTTTTTGAGTTTATCGTGAACAGACATACAGACAGACAGACAGATGTGGCAGAGGACTTTTTTATACTATGTAGTGATAGTATTCTTGATAGCCATTTTAGTTTTCTGTCAGTCGTCTTTCCCAGCTTTACGTAAACCAGATAATTCCCTGGGTCCCACTGCACTTTTTTTATTTTTGGGGCCTTCACTTCTGCGAACATATCAGCCTCATTGTCTCCTTCTCCATTCTTTATAGGTTCACCAGGAGAGTCGTTGATGAGATATCGTTATCAAGTTATATAATATCTGAGCCTCATCCGAATAGGGTTCTGTGTTCCAAGCTGCTATGACAAATACATATATTTTGGCAACATCTTCTGAAAGTAGCAACGTCGCCGTTATATTGCTACATTCTTATTACTTAATGTAATAGGCATATATCTACTCGAATCATAGTTCATTAAAACGTTATCTACGTATAATATCGAGACAAGTTAAAGATTATTAAACTTTAAATTCCTATAATAATATTTTGAATTTGTTTCGTATTAACCTCTTGACTGTACTATGCGCAACATGGAACATAAAGCTATATTCAGAGTGGTAAAAACTATGACGTGGACTGTACAGTGGAACGTGTTCTGAATTACCTTTTAAAGTAGTGTCCTTATCGTCGTTTCAAATTTGCCCCTCCCACCTATTTGCTCATCCACATATTCTAAAATTTAACAAAATAGCGACAGACGTAAGGTTCTCTTTGTGGAATCGGTTACTTGGTACTGTGTTCTCCCAGAGTTATGACATGGATCTTTTCAAAAAAGGATTGAAACACTCTCTTCAAGGCTGTCAACGCAGTTGTGAAACCCTTGGTGTTAATGTTGTCCACAGACGTTGGCAACCATTCATAATTAGTTTTGTATTTTCCGTTTGGCATAAAAAAATCGTGGCATATCAATGTGGACAAGCGGAGAAAGTGACAGTTCTTTGGCTTATATGTAATAATTATATATACAAGTGCTTGTTCAGTGGTCTTCAGCTGGAACTTCGGCTATAAAGAAAAAAAAAAACTTTTCCAATTTTTTATTAATAACACTAAAGCTCTTCAATAGCTACAGATTAAAAAAAGAATGAAGAAAGTCAGATGAGAAACAGAGGAGGAAGATGCTCTTAACTGTGCCTCACTGCCTATTTATCATTACATAGTATAAAACAAAGTCCCCTACCGCGTCTGTTTGTCTGTCTGTTCGCGATAAACTAAAAACTACTGAACAGATTTTCAAGCAGTTTCCACCAGTGGATAAAGTGATTCATGAGGAACGTTTTGGAATATAATTTGTCAAGGATTTTTTTTATAATCAGGGCGGGACAACGTCTGCTGGGCCCACTAGTATATAAATATGAGAATGCTCATAACCTATATACTATACAAAGTTCCTTAGTATAGATACTTAAGTATATATTTACTCATTTTTGTTTACTACTAAAACTAGGTAGACACTTATACATACTTACACATACAAACAAATGCATACGTACCTTACGTTTAACCCGTAACAAAAAGTCCCTTACCGTGCAACAAGAAGTATCACATCAAAAAAGTTGTGGGGGGTCCGAAACCTTGTTTATCTAACTACAGCCCTGTTCATCGAGTTTTATGGAACAGAGTTATGATAAAATATAACAGTTTTATATTGAAACTGTAATAATTGTCTTTGAAACAATAATATGTGCCCACGCGAGTAATATATTTCGGCCCTGGTTCGGTTGTGTTTATGTAATACACGCGAACTGTTGGAGGAGGGGCGGGAGGTGCGGTGGAGCCGACCGAGTTCTGTTTATTTTGTTACGAAATTTAGGATAACCACAGTTATTGTTATATTAATGTGTTTACTGGATCTGAGCTGCCTCGGATTGATCCGTAATGTGCACTTAGGATAACCACCCTCGACGTATAACATTTGTTATTACCATGATCTGTTTATTTAATTTTCATACGTTTTAGTCGATAATTTCTCTTTCTTTCAATCCCGGAAAATATGATAAACGTATTGAGAGTAGTGTTTCGTCGACATTTTGTCTCAAACTGACCGATACAGTGCTGCCAAATAAGAATTTAATTCTTTTTACCGTAATAGAAATATATTTTAAAGTTTTTGGTAGATATTTAAGTGGTATAGAAGTTTTCATAAACCCGCCAGATTTTATTTATTTGATTGTTTGTTGTGGCGGACTTAGCCAAATTAAGGGTTAACTATCTTGATTAGCAGGCCAGGCGCACGTTGTCTCAGGTTTAGAAAAAAAAGCCTAAACAAATTATATACCTAAACCGTTCTCATGCATCACTTTATCTACTGGTGCAAACCGCATGTAAATCCGTTCAGTAGTTTTTAAGTTTATCGTGAACAGACAGACAGACAGATGTGGCAGAGGACTTTTTTATACTATGTAGTGATAGTATTCTTGATAGCCATTTTAGTTTTCTGTCAATCGTCTTTCCCAGCTGTACGTAAATCAGATAATTTCCTGGGTCACACTGCACTTTTTTAAAATATTATTTAATTTTTGGGGCCTTTAATTCTGCGAACATATCAGCTTCATTGTTTTCTTCTGCATTCTTTATAGGTTCACCAGGAGAGTCGCTGATGAGATATCGTTATCAAGTTATATAATATCTAAGCCTCATCCGAATAGGGTTCTGCGTTCCAAGCTGCTGTGACAAATACTTATATTTTGGCAACATCTTCTGAAACTAGCAAAGTCATCGTTATATTGCTACATTCTTATTACTTAATGTAATAGGCATATATCTACTCGAATCATAGTTCATTAAAACGTTATCTACGTATAATATCGAGACAAGTTAAAGATTATTAAATTTTAAATTCCTATAATAATATTTTGAATTTGATTCGTATTAACCTCTTGACTGTACTATGCATAAGATCGAATTTAAAGCTATGTTCAGAGTGGTCAAAAACTATTACGTGTACTGTACAGTGGACAGTGTTCTGAATTACCCTTTAAAGTAGTGTCCTCATCGTCGTTTCAAATTCGCCCCTCCCACCTAATTGCACATTCACGTATTTTAAAATTTAACAAAATAGAGACAAACGTAACGTAACAAACGCTCTTTGTGGAATCGTTTACCTGGTACTGTGTTCTCCCAGAGTTATGACATGGATCTTTTCAAAAAAGGATTGAAACAAGGCTGTCAACGCAGTTGTGATACCCTTGGTGTTACTGTTGTCCACAGACGTTGGTAACCATTCATAATTATTTGCCGTTTGGCATAAAAAAATCATGGCATATCAATGGGGACAAGCGGAGAAAGTGACAGTTCTTTGGCTTATATGTAATAATTATATATACAAGTGCTTGTTCAGTGGTCTTCAGCTGGAACTTCGGCTATAAAGAGAAAAAAAACTTTTCCAATTTTTTATTGATAACACTAACGCTCGTCAATAGCTACAAATTAAAAAAGAATGAAGAAACTCAGATGAGAAACAGAGGAGGAAGATGCTCTTAACTATACCTCACTGCCTATTTATCATTACATAGTATTACATAGTATAAAACAAAGTCCCCTACCGCGTCTGTCTGTCTGTCTGTTCGCGATAAACTCAAAAACTACTGAACAGATTTTCAAGCAGTTTCCACCAGTGGATAAAGTGATTCATGAGGAACGTTTTGGAATATAATTTGTCAAGGATTTTTTTTTATAATCAGGGCGGAACAACGTCTGCTGGGCCCACTAGTATATAAATATGAGAATGCTCATAACCTATATACTATACGAAGTTCCTTAGTATAGATATTTACTCATTTTTGTTTACTACTAAAACTAGGTAGACACTTATACATACTTACACATACAAACAAATGCATACGTACCTTACGTTTAACCCGTAACAAAAAGTCCCTTACCGTGCAAAAAGAAGTATCACTTCAAAAAAGTTGTGGGGGGTCCGAAACCCTGTTTATCTAACTACAGCCCTGTTCATCGAGTTTTATGGAACAGAGTTATGATAAAATATAACAGTTTTATATTGAAAATGTAATAATTGTCTTTGAAACAATAATATGTGCCCACGCGAGTAATATATTTCGGCCCTGGTTCGGTTGTGTTTATGTAATACACGCGAACTGTTGGAGGAGGGGCGGGAGGTGCGGTGGAGCCGACCGAGTTCTGTTTATTTTGTTACGAAATTTAGGATAACCACAGTTATTGTTATATTAATGTGTTTACTGGATCTGAGCTGCCTCGGATTGATCCGTAATGTGCACTTAGGATAACCACCCTCGACGTATAACATTTGTTATTACCATGATCTGTTTATTTAATTTTCATACGTTTTAGTCGATAATTTCTCTTTCTTTCAATCCCGGAAAATATGATAAACGTATTGAGAGATCTATAACACATAATCTGTACGTCTATCGAAAGCGCTATAGTTTTTATAGATCACTAGAGACAGCTTCAGAACTTTAATATCTTAACTCTGACTTCCAATAACGTACCTACTTCTTAATTTGAATAAGTTAGATTTAGTAATTGACGGGCATAATTTTGATGCTGGAAATTTAATTAAAGTTTAATTAGCCCTCCCATATTTTAGACACAGTAAGATTAATATTATTTTTTTGGGTAATAGTGTTAGGTTATACTACAAAGTGTAGCCGATCCTGAGGGGATGGGCCGGGGGATCTATCTGCTCATTGCACAGGTCCGGCCGACGAGAGGAGACAGCTGGAGTGTACCTAGTCTGTCTCTCTATTAGGTAAGAGCCCGGCGTTCACCTTCCGCCGGACGGTCCGTTGGGGCGGCTATCCAAGGTGATTAGTATAGGACGAGCCTTTGCCGCCCTAACAAAATGGTATGTCGGTACACCGTAGGGTTTTAGTCCCTACGAGTCGGACATAACCCACTCTTTTTCCCGGAAGGGTGGGTATCCATAAGGGATTTCCCCGTGTTAATAAAAAAAATGTTATACTATAAAGTTCCAAAAATTATTACCGGCTTGTCTATAGTACAATCCATTTATTTGTTTCATAGAAAAAACAACAAATGATGAAACGCTAAACTTATGCGGTGTTATTACAAAAAAGTTAAATACGTATTGAATACTTGCTTTAAAAAGGTTTCTAATTAAATGCACCGCGCTAGCCCGAGGCAAGTTCGCGTTATCCTTTTTCGCAAGTCTAACCTAACGTAACCTTTTTTTCCAACTGACAACGCTATTGGCCTAGCAAGGCCTCTACAGCTTCCCGGACTACTAAGGCGAGCGCTGAAGGCGCTCAGCCGATTTTGTTTCTAACGTAACCGAAGCGAAACAAAAGAGCAAGATGGTGAACAGTCAACGACTGCGGTGCATTTAATACGAAAACTTTTTAAAGCAAGTATTCAATACGTATTTAACTTTTTTGTAATAACACCGCTAATGATTTATTCATTTAAAAATGACCTCTTTGGTTCGGCCTTTTGATATATATGATACTAGCTGACCCGTGCCACTTCGTTGGGCGGTAATAGGCATTATCAAGCTACAACTTTTCTCTAGATCATATATCTCTAATAGTTAAGGCAGCGTTCGTAAGAAACGTTTTCGTTCGACCATTTTTTCTCCAACTCCCCAGATATTACCCCCTACAACCTCACAAACTTTACCTCTTTATAATATTAGTATAGATTATATAATTAGTTAATAGCTTCTTCATACGCGTGGAATAGTTATTTTGGGCTAAGTCACAGCGGAAGCTCTCAAAAAGAAAAAAGGCCCGTTTAAAAAAAAAATTCATTGTTGCTCCGCTCCTATTATCCTTAGCGTGATGATATATAACCTATGACACTCACAAATAACGTGGCTTTTTATTGGTAAAAGAATTTTCAAAATCGGTTCAGTAGTTCCTGAGATTACCCCCTACAACGTCACAAATTCACAAACTTTAACTTTGTCCGCGTAGTAATAGTTACTACTCTGGGCTAACGCTGACACACAGCAGAAGCTCTCAAAAAGAAACATCTCGATTTTGAAACATTTTTCATCTGTGCTAAGGCCAGTAGGAGCGAGATGATATATAGCGTATAACCATTCTCGTTGAATGAGCTATATAACACTGAAAGAATTATTCAAATCGGACCAGTAGTTCCTGAGATTACCTCTTACAACGTCACAAACTCACAAACTCACAACGTCACAAACTTTACCTCTTTATAATATTAGTATAGATTAATATTCTATTGATATGATTTTGATCTGAATGACTCTAATTATATTGATAGATACACTGGCTGATCCTGAAACGCAGTAAAGTAAAAGAGTAAAGCAGATCTCAGTCACTGTGTCAGTCACCATATGGATCGTGCTATCGATTCAGTAGCATAGGCGATAGATATCTTAGGTTGTGGTGCTCTAGTGGCTTAACCGGTGGAGCATCAGTCCGATGTCCGCAAGTGCGAACCTCGGCATGTACTAACGATTGATTCTAATTATATTGATAGATATGCTGGCTGATCCTGAAACGCAGTAAATCAGATCTCAGTCACTGTATCAGTTACCATATGGCTCGTACTAGCAATTCAGTAGTATAGGAGATAGTTATCTTAGATTGTGGTGCTCTAGTGGTTTAACCGGTGGAGCGTCAGTCCGATGTCCGCAAGTTCGAACCCCGGCATGTACTAACGAATTTTTCTGAATTCGCGTAAATTTACTAATTGTTTAATTAGCCCTCCCATATTTTAGACACAGTAAGATTAATATTATTTTTTTGGGTAATAGTGTTAGGTTATACTACAAAGTGTAGCCGATCCTGAGGGGATGGGCCGGGGGATCTATCTGCTCATTGCACAGGTCCGGCCGACGAGAGGAGACAGCTGGAGTGTACCTAGTCTGTCTCTCTATTAGGTAAGAGCCCGGCGTTCACCTTCCGCCGGACGGTCCGTTGGGGCGGCTATCCAAGGTGATTAGTATAGGACGAGCCTTTGCCGCCCTAACAAAATGGTATGTCGGTACACCGTAGGGTTTTAGTCCCTACGAGTCGGACATAACCCACTCATAAGGGATTTCTCCATGTTAATAAAAAAAAAGGTTATACTATAAAGTTCCAAAAATTATTATCGGCTTGTCTATAGGTTTCGAATTAAATGCACCGCGCTAGCCCGAGGCAAGTTCGCGTTATCCTTTTCCGCAAGTCTAACCTAACGTAACCTTTTTTTTCCAACTGACAACGCTATTGGCCTAGCAAGGCCTCTACAGCTTCCCGGACTACTAAGGCGAGCGCTGAAGACGCTCAGCCGATTTTGTTTTTAACGTAACCGAAGCGAAAAAAAAGAGCAAGATGGTGAACAGTCAACGACTGCGGTGCATTTAATACGAAAACTTTTTAAAGCAAGTATTCAATACGTATTTAACTTTTTTGTAATAACACCGCTAATGATTTATTCATTTAAAAATGACCTCTTTGGTTCGGCCTTTTGATATATATGATACTAGTCGATCCGTGCCCACTTCGTTGGGCGGTAATAGGCATTATCAAGCTACAACTTTTCTCTAGATCATATATCTCTAATAGTTAAGGCAGCGTTCGTAAGAAACGTTTTCGTTCGACCATTTTTTCTCCAACTCCCCAGATATTACCCCCTACAACCTCACAAACTTTACCTCTTTATAATATTAGTATAGATTATATAATTAGTTAATAGCTTCTTCATACGCGTGGAATAGTTATTTTGGGCTAAGTCACAGCGGAAGCTCTCAAAAGGAAAAAAGTCCCGTTTTTAAAAAAAATTCATTGTTGCTCCGCTCCTATTATCCTTAGCGTGATGATATATAACCTATGACACTCACAAATAACGTGGCTTTTTATTGGTAAAAGAATTTTCAAAATCGGTTCAGTAGTTCCTGAGATTACCCCCTACAACGTCACAAATTCACAAACTTTAACTTTGTCCGCGTAGTAATAGTTACTACTCTGGGCTAACGCTGACACACAGCAGAAGCTCTCAAAAAGAAA
>MU159632.1:119789-133144 GCA_015888305.1 Antheraea pernyi
AATTAAATGCACCGCGCTAGCCCGAGGCAAGTTCGCGTTATCCTTTTCCGCAAGTCTAACCTAACGTAACCTTTTTTTTCCAACTGACAACGCTATTGGCCTAGCAAGGCCTCTACAGCTTCCCGGACTACTAAGGCGAGCGCTGAAGACGCTCAGCCGATTTTGTTTCTAACGTAACCGAAGCGAAACAAAAGAGCAAGATGGTGAACAGTCAACGACTGCGGTGCATTTAATACGAAAACTTTTTAAAGCAAGTATTCAATACGTATTTAACTTTTTTGTAATAACACCGCTAATGATTTATTCATTTAAAGTGTTCCAGTGCATCCGAGAATGATTTAGATTCACAATAGGACTCGGTAGGTGGCGCTGCGGTTGTTTTTTTTTATTCGTCCGGCCGTATATTATAAAGAGGTAAAGTTTGTCAGTTTGTGACGTTGTAGGGGGTAATCTCAGGAGCTACTGGTCTGATTTGAAACATTCTTTATCTATCTGCTCATTGCACAGGTCCGGCCGACGAGAGGAGACAGCTGGAGTGTACCTAGTCTGTCTCTCTATTAGGTAAGAGCCCGGCGTTCACCTTCCGCCGGACAGTCCGTTGGGGCGGCTATCCAAGGTGATTGACAGCACATTATTTTTAATGACTGGGGTTATAATGCCTTTTTGCCATGTTTGCCATTTCAATGTTAGGCTTCAGAACTTGATTTAAATCTATGTAGCTAACCCATATATCTAAGACAAACATTTCTTTAGTAATTGACTGGCATAATTTTGATGCTGGAAATTTAATTAAATTTAGGTTATACTACAAAGTGTAGCCGATCCTGAGGGGATGGGCCGGGGGATCTATCTGCTCATTGCACAGGTCCGGCCGACGAGAGGAGACAGCTGGAGTGTACCTAGTCTGTCTCTCTATTAGGTAAGAGCCCGGCGTTCACCTTCCGCCGGACAGTCCGTTGGGGCGGCTATCCAAGGTGATTAGTATAGGACGAGCCTTTGCCGCCCTAACAAAATGGTATGTCGGTACACCGTAGGGTTTTAGTCCCTACGAGTCGGACATAACCCACTCTTTTTCCCGGAAGGGTGGGTATCCATAAGGGATTTCCCCGTGTTAATAAAAAAAATGTTATACTATAAAGTTCCAAAAATTATTACCGGCTTGTCTATAGTACAATCCATTTATTTGTTTCATAGAAAAAACAACAAATGATGAAACGCTAAACTTATGCGGTGTTATTACAAAAAAGTTAAATACGTATTGAATACTTGCTTTAAAAAGGTTTCTAATTAAATGCACCGCGCTAGCCCGAGGCAAGTTCGCGTTATCCTTTTTCGCAAGTCTAACCTAACGTAACCTTTTTTTCCAACTGACAACGCTATTGGCCTAGCAAGGCCTCTACAGCTTCCCGGACTACTAAGGCGAGCGCTGAAGGCGCTCAGCCGATTTTGTTTCTAACGTAACCGAAGCGAAACAAAAGAGCAAGATGGTGAACAGTCAACGACTGCGGTGCATTTAATACGAAAACTTTTTAAAGCAAGTATTCAATACGTATTTAACTTTTTTGTAATAACACCGCTAATGATTTATTCATTTAAAAATGACCTCTTTGGTTCGGCCTTTTGATATATATGATACTAGCTGACCCGTGCCACTTCGTTGGGCGGTAATAGGCATTATCAAGCTACAACTTTTCTCTAGATCATATATCTCTAATAGTTAAGGCAGCGTTCGTAAGAAACGTTTTCGTTCGACCATTTTTTCTCCAACTCCCCAGATATTACCCCCTACAACCTCACAAACTTTACCTCTTTATAATATTAGATATTGAAAATGTAATAATTGT
Organism: Antheraea pernyi; assembly: GCA_015888305.1. Lineage (NCBI taxonomy): Eukaryota > Metazoa > Arthropoda > Insecta > Lepidoptera > Saturniidae > Antheraea > Antheraea pernyi. Next base: position 121,634 of record MU159632.1, read on the forward strand.
CTTTGAAACAATAATATGTGCCCACGCGAGTAATATATTTCGGCCCTGGTTCGGTTGTGTTTATGTAATACACGCGAACTGTTGGAGGAGGGGCGGGAGGTGCGGTGGAGCCGACCGAGTTCTGTTTATTTTGTTACGAAATTTAGGATAACCACAGTTATTGTTATATTAATGTGTTTACTGGATCTGAGCTGCCTCGGATTGATCCGTAATGTGCACTTAGGATAACCACCCTCGACGTATAACATTTGTTATTACCATGATCTGTTTATTTAATTTTCATACGTTTTAGTCGATAATTTCTCTTTCTTTCAATCCCGGAAAATATGATAAACGTATTGAGAGATCTATAACACATAATCTGTACGTCTATCGAAAGCGCTATAGTTTTTATAGATCACTAGAGACAGCTTCAGAACTTTAATATCTTAACTCTGACTTCCAATAACGTACCTACTTGTTAATTTGATTAAGTTAGATTTAGTAATTGACTGGCATAATTTTGATGCTGGAAATTTAATTAAATTTAGGTTATACTACAAAGTGTAGCCGATCCTGAGGGGATGGGCCGGGGGATCTATCTGCTCATTGCACAGGTCCGGCCGACGAGAGGAGACAGCTGGAGTGTACCTAGTCTGTCTCTCTATTAGGTAAGAGCCCGGCGTTCACCTTCCGCCGGACAGTCCGTTGGGGCGGCTATCCAAGGTGATTAGTATAGGACGAGCCTTTGCCGCCCTAACAAAATGGTATGTCGGTACACCGTAGGGTTTTAGTCCCTACGAGTCGGACATAACCCACTCTTTTTCCCGGAAGGGTGGGTATCCATAAGGGATTTCCCCGTGTTAATAAAAAAAATGTTATACTATAAAGTTCCAAAAATTATTAACATAACCCACTCTTTTTCCCGGAAGGGTGGGTATCCATAAGGGATTTCCCCGTGTTAATAAAAAAAATGTTATACTATAAAGTTCCAAAAATTATTACCGGCTTGTCTATAGTACAATCCATTTATTTGTTTCATAGAAAAAACAACAAATGATGAAACGCTAAACTTATGCGGTGTTATTACAAAAAAGTTAAATACGTATTGAATACTTGCTTTAAAAAGGTTTCTAATTAAATGCACCGCGCTAGCCCGAGGCAAGTTCGCGTTATCCTTTTTCGCAAGTCTAACCTAACGTAACCTTTTTTTCCAACTGACAACGCTATTGGCCTAGCAAGGCCTCTACAGCTTCCCGGACTACTAAGGCGAGCGCTGAAGGCGCTCAGCCGATTTTGTTTCTAACGTAACCGAAGCGAAACAAAAGAGCAAGATGGTGAACAGTCAACGACTGCGGTGCATTTAATACGAAAACTTTTTAAAGCAAGTATTCAATACGTATTTAACTTTTTTGTAATAACACCGCTAATGATTTATTCATTTAAAAATGACCTCTTTGGTTCGGCCTTTTGATATATATGAGGAGGAGAGGGGAGATGGGCCTCCGGCGCTCTCACAAACGTAACGAAATGCAAAAATGTAAGCACTGTTACTTCACGTTGGTTTTCTATGAGAGGGTGGTACTACCCCGGGCGAGCGCTTTAGCGTGGCTCTACCACCAATAAAAATATATTTCTCGTGTGTTCGTAAGTTTCTTTATGAGTTAAAAAAAAAGTAAATATAGCTGACGTAATCAACACATAGAATTCCCCTTTGATTTATACTTAACAATACATGACCACTTACCTTTCTGTTTTATATACTCTGTGGCGGAACGGATACCTGGTGTATAGTATCAAGAGATGATGGTTTAGTGGCGTAGGCTTGAATGCTTGCGAGTGAGCTTGAGCTTAAGGTAAACAAAAGACACTGTCCATTTTAAACATTTTGGAGTAAAATGCCATGCCCCACGACCTTGTCAAATAGGTTAGTGATATTAAGCCTTTATTGAAGTTCGACTTCCCAAGTTTGATATGCGTAGATTGTGAATTTAGTGTACGTTGATAGATATCAACTGTATGAGCGTGATGGTACAAACGAAGTGTATTTTGAAATAAAATGAATGTCGAGTCTGTGAGATTTACCCCTCATAAAAAATGTTCAATTCTTTAAAGAAAATCATCGCATTTATTTAAAACACTTCCATTGCTGTCTCACTTAAAAAATAACTATTATTGAGTGGTTTGAATGCAGCGATGTATAAGCAAATTATAAAGATTAAAGAGAATGGTTTTAAGTGAGCGTGTCTCAGCGCCGGTGTCAACGACCGGCTGCGGATCGGAGCCTTGACCGAGGCAGTGAAAGTTGTCCACACTGCATTGATATATCATCAATTTTAAATTTAGAACTAATTTTAATTTGTTCATAGTTTTTATAATAAGTTTCAATGCAAAGGAATAAGAAATATAAAGCCAATGTGATTTAAAATCAATAAAAGGTAATAGATTAGAATTATCAATATTGTGTTATTAATTTATTATCCTTATAATTAATAATCAACAACAATTATACAATAGTCAACAACGATCATAACAAACAACAGCAACCAACGATATAACATTAAACGAATAAATATCACAATAAAACAACTGAAGTCATAACTGGTGGAATTACATCTCCATCAGATTTACATTAGCCTTAAATTTGTATTTACAAAGCCATTGATGGCCACTAATACCCAAGCGAGAGCTCACAGAGTAAGCTATATCTCGCAGATAATGGACGCCCCGTAATAATTCGACTCGACATTCGAAATTCAAACAGGAAACGTCACTTTTGAATTTCGAATTGTCGTGAGCTCGAAACTTAAGGAGGTTGCTTAGTGTTTACCGCCTTTGTGGTGGTAGATATGTTTGTATACTGGAACATGGACGGGATAGGGTTTGGGGATGGGAATTTCCACTTTCTTCTCAACCTCTACGGGGTAGGGCTTCTCGACTTCATAAGGAACTGGCTTCTCGACGGTGTAAGGAACCGGTTTTTCTACTACTTGATGTACTACCTGTGAAGAAAAAAGACGGAAATCTAAATAAAAGTGAAATTAATAATGAACAATTACTAATTAATTACTTACAAAAAATTATTTATTTAAGTAAAACTTCTTTACGCACGCTTGAGTTGGGGAGTAAACTGGAGAATGCGTGACGAGAGCGTAACGAAAAGTACGAACGGAAGTTGAGAGGGAAGTTAGTGAAGATGGCATATAGTTAAGAAAACCCATAATAATTTTAAATACTCGTATAAAATTCATATAAGTATATACATGTATATATACATATACATGCATATATATACATATATATCTATATGTATCTCCATCTATATGGTTCTAAAGAAGTTTTACTTCAGTCGTGTGGTTTAAAGCACACTCTTTATTTTTATTTAATAAATTATATTTAAGAGATAATAATCCAATGTATATTTTAATGGACTAACGCCTAAATAATATATAAAAATATAATATAACCTAAAAACTTGATTAAAACATTGTCTATGATCATCGATATTACTACGTTTATGTCACAGAATACGCGGGATGTTCTTTTTTAATCCACGCTCGAATGATATTTTCGCTTTTACTTTCGTTGCGGCCAGTTGTATTACATAATAATTGGATGCAGTAACATGAATAGATTGCTGTTTAATAGCACAACATAAAAAACTTACAATGGAGGTATTGTCGGTTATATAATATAGGTGTTCTTGTTTTTAATGGTCTATTCAACTCTCAACTTTACTTTGGTATCATATCTTACTATTAAACTAAATTGCTTGAGTATGTAGGTGATTGCGTATATTTTACCACTTTAAGTACTCAGTTACGTGTTCTAAGTTACTTTTACTTACTAATAATAATAACAAATGCAAAAGGTTTCTCGTAGACAATGAATGACATGAGTGTTGTATTTTTTCCTTGTCGATAGTAAATTGTTAGCATTTACTTGTAAATTTAAATTGTTTTTGTTACTTCGAACACTATTTTATTAGTGTCACAGTAATTTTGATTTTTTAGCTTGCTTCGGGACTATTATATAACGACTTTTATTCATTTATTTAATCAGTTTGCGTTTTATTGCTGGTATTTAGCAAATTTTTTGTTGTTCTGTTAAAGATAAATTTTCAACTGAGGATTAAGTCTTAATAAGGAAATTTACATGCAAATTAAGGGATAAAAAAATGTATTTGTGGATCACATAAATAGTTTTCGTTTGTGGGACTCGAACCCACAACAGTCAGCTTGGAGTCATCAACACAACGACCGTTTAGACCCCTGCATTAATATAATTTGGATACCTAGTGGTCGAGGAATAATAACTCGGAACGTTAATTCTGACAAGGCACAAAATTCTCTGAGAAGTTCTAACGAGGGGTCCACCATTTTGTTAAAGCACAGAAGCCACCAGGAGACTATAATGCGAAACAACCTATAAATGTATAAAATTGAATTGGTTTCGACCAAATTATTTTCTGGCAGATAGAGAACTTCTTTAATTATTATATAGGCTAGGAGTTAAGTGGGGTGAAAACGGAAAATTACCTTATATACGGGGACGTGGATCGGTTGCTCAACTGTGACGTGAACAGGGTAAGGATGGGGAATTGGGATCTTCACGTATTGCGGCACGGAGACGGCGATAGGATGAGGCACAGGGACGCCAATCTTCTTCACCACTGTTACATGGTAAGGCTTCGTGTGTTCTGTGTGAGAGTGACCTTCAGGCTCCCATTCGTCGGAGGGGCGAGCGCTCGCGAGCGCTGCCAGGAGGAGGATAGCTGTTGTCCTCTGTAATTAAAAACCAATAATTAATGGTACGTCACGACAATCTTGAACGTAACACTTCCATTATCTGTAAATTCTATATTCAAGTAGGATGACAGGATATGTATACTGGGTCCATACAGGAATGGATACCATATCACTGTCATGGTAGTAAATTGTTAAACACTGTTGTTATGTTATGATTTGTCACATCTCGGGATAAATTATTATCGATAGGATAACTTGTTGGTATAACAGTGACGACTGCTGATAGACTATAGACACCTATGGTTATCAATATTTTTGGATTGCGTTTCTTACGATGGTAAGGTTTTAATTTAGTCGTGATGCGATAAAAAATGTCTGAATTTAAAATTTGGTGAGATTTTAGTACTATGTGACGGAGAGGAATGGTGATGAGATAACCTAGTTACAGATCAATAAATATCCTAAAATAGTTGAAGTAGTAATTGGTGAAATAGATTTGTATGAATTAAATGCATGTCTAAAAGTCCTAAAGAGTGAATAAACTAAGAAACAAATTAAAGAATTCATAAGGAGATCTTCAGAATCTTCAAAAATTTTAGTATTTACTATACTAGTAATTGGTGAAATAGATTTGTATGAATTAAATACATGTCTAAAAGTTCTAAAGAGTGAATAAACTAATATCTATATGTATCTCCATCTATGTGGAGCTAAAGAAGTTTTACTTCAGTCGTGTGGCTTAAAGCACACTCTTCACTTTCTAATAAATTATATTTATGAGATAATAATCCAATGTATATTTTAATGCATTAAAGCCTAAAGAATATATAAACGTAAAATATAACCTAAAAACCTGATTAAAATATTGTCTATGATCATTGATATTACTACGTTTATGTCACAGAATACGCGGGATGTTCTTTTTTAATCCACGCTCGAATGATATTTTCGCTTTTACTTTCGTTGCGGCCAGCTGTATTACATAATAATTGGATGCAGTAACATGAATAGATTGCTGTTTAATAGCACAACATAAAAAACTTACAATGGAGGTATTGTCGGTTATATAATATAGGTGTTCTTGTTTTTAATGGTCTATTCAACTCTCAACTTTACTTTGGTATCATATCTTACTATTAAACTAAATTGCTTGAGTATGTAGGTGATTGCGTATATTTTACCACTTTAAGTATCTAGTTACGTATTCTAAGTTACTCACTTTTACTTACTAATAATAATAACAAATGCAAAAGGTTTCTCGTAGACAATGAATGACATGAGTGTTGTGTTTTTTTCCTTGTCGATAGTAAATTGTTAGCATTTACTTGTAAATTTAAATTGTTTTTGTTACTTCGAACACTATTTATTCGTTTCACAGTAATTATGAGTTTTGGCTTGATTTGGGACTGTTATATAACGACTTTTATTCATTTATTTAATCAGTTTGCGTTTTATTGCTGGTATTTAGCAAATTTTTTGTTGTTCTGTTAAAGATAAATTTTCGACTGAGGATTAAGTCTTAATAAGGAAATTTACATGCAAATTAAGGGATAAAAAAATGTATTTGTGGATCGCATAAATAGTTCTCGTTTGTGGGACTCGAACCCACAACAGTCAGCTTGGAGTCATCAACACAACGACCGTTCCCCTGCATTAATATAATTTGGATACCTAGTGGTCGAGGAATAATAACTCGGAACGTTAATTCTGACAAGGCACAAAATTCTCTGAGAAGTTCTAACGAGGGGTCCACCATTTTGTTAAAGCACAGAAGCCACCAGGAGACTATAATGCGAAACAACCTATAAATGTATAAAATTGAATTGGTTTCGACCAAATTATTTTCTGGCAGATAGAGAACTTCTTTAATTATTATATAGGCTAGGAGTTAAGTGGGGTGAAAACGGAAAATTACCTTATATACGGGGACGTGGATCGGTTGCTCAACTGTGACGTGAACAGGGTAAGGATGGGGAATTGGGATCTTCACGTATTGCGGCACGGAGACGGCGATAGGATGAGGCACAGGGACGCCAATCTTCTTCACCACTGTTACATGGTAAGGCTTCGTGTGTTCTGTGTGAGAGTGACCTTCAGGCTCCCATTCGTCGGAGGGGCGAGCGCTCGCGAGCGCTGCCAGGAGGAGGATAGCTGTTGTCCTCTGTAATTAAAAACCAATAATTAATGGTACGTCACGACAATCTTGAACGTAACACTTCCATTATCTGTAAATTCTATATTCAAGTAGGATGACAGGATATGTATACTGGGTCCATACAGGAATGGATACCATATCACTGTCATGGTAGTAAATTGTTAAACACTGTTGTTATGTTATGATTTGTCACATCTCGGGATAAATTATTATCGATAGGATAACTTGTTGGTATAACAGTGACGACTGCTGATAGACTATAGACACCTATGGTTATCAATATTTTTGGATTGCGTTTCTTACGATGGTAAGGTTTTAATTTAGTCGTGATGCGATAAAAAATGTCTGAATTTAAAATTTGGTGAGATTTTAGTACTATGTGACGGAGAGGAATGGTGATGAGATAACCTAGTTACAGATCAATAAATATCCTAAAATAGTTGAAGGGAGATCTTCAGAATCTTCAAAAATTTTAGTATTTACTATACTAGTAATTGGTGAAATAGATTTGTATGAATTAAATACATGTCTAAAAGTTCTAAAGAGTGAATAAACTAAGAAACAAATTAAAGAATTCATAAAGCAATACCTGCAATAAAGTAAGACGCTATAAAATTTACAGATCGGTTTAATTTCAATCTACTTGGGACATTCTTATTCCATTTCTGAATATAGAGTAATGAAAAAACCAGAAGAGGCTTAAGAAAGAATGACCTAAACCTTAGAAACTTGGAGTTTTGATTAATTATAATCACTAATCACGCTTTAACTTAATTGACGACGTGGTTAAACCAATGCATCAAGTACAAGAGTAATTATTTCACGTGTATAAATAGTAGAATAAATAATCGACGGAATAATCTTGAATAAGGCAATGTTCTTGTTCCTTGTTAATCTAGGAACAAGAGGCATCCTTTTTACTTTTATCACGAATACCGGAATCCTATATGCCATCAGAATCTATTTAACTCCATTCTCTTCCATCCATCCATCTCTTTGTATATTATAGTCTATAAAGCGTTGTATTAAGGTCCAATATGATTCTAAAGATCTACAGATTATAAATTGTAATGTGAGCGGACGAAATCAAAACGTGTTGTTATCTGTTAAATACACGGTTACTTGAGTCACGAGTAACGGAAAGTAATTATTTTGTCCTTTCACTGCAAAATCATTACGGGAAATCGTTATATAACATACAGTGATGTTATATCACGCCTCCTCGCTATTACTATGCTATATTATGCTTAAATTTATGCATTATTCGCGCATCTGGAACGTGGGAATGTAATTACGAATTTTAAATTACGAACGTTACGGTTCAAGTTCCATAGATTTGCTACCTTTGAACTGGCTGATTATTTTTATGCAAAATTTCAATAAAGATCAATGATTTTTTTAATACTTAGTTCGTCTCGGTTTAAAAATAGATATTCAGTTATATTAAAAATGTAAAAACATCACATTACTTTAAACTATTTACCTTACCACCGGAATGATTCAGCATTGATGCAATTCATACATAAATCAAATATATACTTTATAACGGATATTATTACTACGAAAATCAATATTTATTCATATTAAAAAAAACATTTTAACAAGATCCCAAGTAATCATACTCAATTTTGATAGATTATTTTCATGCTTTTATTTACTGTTATGTTTGCTTTATCTTATTGCCCATAAAATAATAAGTTATATTTCAAGCGTAATTTATATAACTATTAAAATCACCTTGTTAGTAAAATTCACATTATTAAAATGCGAACTTATTTCTTATTTATAACTCTTTTTGAAATACACTAGATTTGTTACGGGTATACCAAAATTTGATAAAATTAATAAATACTCACAAAAGCGATCATGTTGTTAAGTATAGGTGATGTTGTCGACTTCTTAGTATTGACTGGTGAACAACAAGATCCCCACGAGCATTTTATAGTGGGTGAAATGTGTGCTGCACCTTTCCATTCAGTGATAGGTCTGTGTACCACACTAATACCCATTTGTGACCAAACGTACGACTACATCGATAAATTTGATGTACATTACTGGTTTAGTGTGCACGATATTTGACCATAGAATGTTAAATACGCAATCTACTATAACAATGTTCGATGAAAGTAACAGTTGTCGGTTCGGTGGTACACCTCGATTGTACTATTTGGGCTTAAAGAGAAAAAGGTAGCTTGAAGATTATTTTTTTTTTATTATTTCGATAGTTTTTTCATTCCGTATGTAGTACGTACGAGATATTTTTTGTTTATTCTAACAAATTAATTGAACACCACTACATAGAAAGTGAGAGCTTGTTACATTTTTACGATTACACTCTTAAATAAAAGATCGGTATTCTGGTTATCGAATGGTAAGGAATTTGGATTGCTTTTGCTTCAATTATATAATTATTGCGTATTCACTTATATCATATTTTTAATTTATTAATGTTTCACTCGAAAGCTGTCTCTTTCCTTTTAGTTATCACCACGTGTTTTCATTGTCAATCTAACCCATACTAGGAGGTCCTCCAGTTCCCTTCAATTTACTCACAGTCCATTTTGGTACTCATGAGCTTGTTTTCGACCAGCCGAGCGCCTTCGAAGTCCGGTGAAGCTGTTAAGACCTTGCTAGGTCAATAGCGTAGTCAGTTCGAAAAAAAAAACCCGAGCGCCTTTTTTTGGAACTAACTACGCTAGTGACCTGAGGGACCGACAGCTTTGCCGGCACTACTAAGCCGAGCGCTTAAGTGTACGTCCAGAGTAGACGCTATAGTCGAGCGACGAGCGGGGCGTCAAACAGATGCATTAATACGTGAGTGTCCTGAGTGGCACGCGGGCGTCGCTTTTGGACGCTGGACGCACCACACGCGACGCCCCGCTCGACGCTCGGTTATAGCGTCCACTCTGGACGAACACTAAGGCACTTCGCAACTAGCTCAAGGGTGCCAATATGGCTGGACCTCGGCTTGGGCTGTCCTTGGATGCAACACAGCGAATCGATCAAGTCACCTTATGCGTTCGCCTTTAAGGCTTTTAAGGCCTTTCAGGCAATAGCTTAGTGACTTAAATACTTAAATAGGGTGTAAATCAGAGGTGGTAGAGCCACGCTAAAGCTATTAGTGGTTTCAGCATGAATGATTTGGCTCGCCCGGGGTAGTGCCACCCTCTCGCAGAAAATCGACGTGAAGTAACAGTGCTTTGTTGCGTTTCGTTCGGTTAGTGAGAGCGCCGGATAACCCACCTCCCCTCCCCGCCCCCAAAAGTAGGTTGGCAACGCACTTGCGGCTCTTCTGGTGTTGCAAGAGTCTATGGATGGTGGTGATCACTTAATATCAGGTGACCCACTAGTTCGTTTGCCTCCAATGGTATATAAAAATAACTTAAATATATAAACGATCAATATAATAGGTCTTTACCTATGAAATTGCCGTTCTGCAGTAATGACCATTTCAAATCAAAATAATTTTTGTTTTACTAAGAATTGTAATTGTAAATTTATTTAATTATAAAAACATGGAATTCTTTTTCCAAAAGTAGTCTATTGTTTATTGATTAGTTCAAAAATTTCATCGCATTTCAATCTTGCACTCAGCAAGTTGGTTGGATCCTGGTTCAGCACCTAAACAATGCCCTAAACGAAAACTTACCCCTAGAAAAGTGATGATCACTGTTTGGTGGTCTAGCGCCGGTGTGATTCATCACAACTTCTTACCAAACGGGGTGAGCATTACTGCAGATGTGTACTATGAAGAACTGAACACAATGATGGAGAAGCTGGCACATCTCCAACCAGCATTGGTCAATCGCTCGTCTCCGCTGCTCCTGCACGACAACGAGCGACCTCATACTGCACAGCAGACGGTCTCCAAGTTGCAAGAACTGGGGTTGGAAGTTCTCCGTTATCCACCCTACTCAACAGACCTTGCGTCTACAGACTACTACTTTTTCCAGAATTTGGATAACTCCTTGGCGGGCTGATTTCTTTAAGAAGGGCATCAATAAACTGCCACTGCTTTGGCAAAGACCCATTGATTGCATGGGTTATTACTTCGACTAAAACAAAAAAATATATTTGAAAAAAATTCGTATAAATTTTTTCATACAAAACGGCAATTTCATAGGTAAAGACCTAATATAAACGATGGTAATATCTGCAAATGATATACCCTCTCTATACATCAGTTAAAAATAATAATAAGCAACTGTAAATAATAAAGGATTATAAAAAAAGGATTGTAAGCCCGTATCAATAGGTGGTAGAGCCACACTGAAGCTATTACTGGTTTCAACATGAATGGGTCAGCTCGCCTGGGGTACTACCACCCTCTCATAGAAAATCGACGTGAAGTAACAGTGCTTGCATTGTTGCGTTTCGTTCGGTCAGTGAGAGCGCCGGAGGCCCACTTCCCTTCCCCGTCCCCTCTCCCCCTCCCTTCTCCCCCAAACACGGGCTGGCAACGCACTTGCGATTCCTCTGGTGTTGCAAGTGTCTATGGACGGTGGTGATCACTTACCCACCTGTTCGTTTGCCTACTATGATATAAAAAAAAATCAAAGGTAATATACATTGTCGCTAATGCTAAATCAAAAAAGTGTGTGTGTACTTATGTACACGCGTTAGAAGTTA
>MU159632.1:137141-159173 GCA_015888305.1 Antheraea pernyi
TTTTTTTTGGTCTTCCTGGTTTTCTCTTGTAACCTAGTGGCACCCACTCTGTTACCTTTTTTGTCCATCTGAAATTGTCTTGCCTGCAGATGTGACCTGCCCAGTTCCATTTCAAATGTCTTATTCTTTTCCTTATGTCTGTTACTTTTGTTCTTTTCCTTATACTTTCATTATCTATTCTATCTGAAATCTTTGTGTTTAGGATGCTTCTCTCCATTTTTCTTTGCCACACTGCAAGTTTTTTTGTTCTTTTCCTTATACTTTCATTATCTATTCTATCTGAAATCTTTGTGTTTAGGATGCTTCTCTCCATTTTTCTTTGCCACACTGCAAGTTTTTCTTCATCTTCTTTCCTTAGAAAGAAAGTAGAAAGTATATGTCAGTTTAACCAATAAAAAATCTTATAACGAATGACAAACTTTCTTAAAATCTTCGCTTCTTTTGCAGGTGCAGCTTTGATTCTATGGAAGATGCTTTTTTGATCTATTGCATTATGGTTTCATTGACCTATTATAGCTTTTCGTTGAGCTTCTTTCCGGTTACATTCATTACCATCTTAGATCCATCCATACGTTACGCAGTTGGGTGATACACTTGTCTCTTTCATTTAATTTTTCCATACAGACTTATGTAACCTTAACGATATGCACAGGTGACTCTGCAGGTAATAGTTAGTGAATCAATGAAGTTAAAAATATATCCTCTGTTAAGCGTCAATTTAATGATACTTGTTATGGTCCCGTTAAGCGTCGTGATTATGTAACCTCAGCAAAACGTACACGTCGCATAGTCTGGGGTTCAAATTCATAAGCGAAAGCGATTTAATATGACAATACAGTGAGTTGTAGAATTGTTAGATTTTTTTTTTCTCGAACTGACTACGCTATTAACCCTGCAGGGTCTTCACAGCTTCACCGGACTACTAAGGTTGGCGCTTAAGGCACACAACCGATTTGGGTTTTAGGTAACATACACAAGGGTGCACGCACACCTCGGCTTGAGCTGTTACCTGAAAAAAGAAGCGTCTGTCCTAGCTAACTATTCTAAGCTATTCATACATATATACATTAGTGAACCATTCAATCGAAATTGCATGATTCACAAATGAATACGTGTATATCGGATTGAAACGAACTAAAACTATTCGATTCAGTTCGATGAGGGAAAAAAAACAAAACCCTCCCACCATGTGTATATATGTGCACGTATTGTATAAATTACTTACGTGCAGATTGTCCTTGTGCTTCAAGCATATCGACTAGAAGTAAGTTCTTAAAATATTTATTTATCTTTTTTTTTTTTCGAACTGACTACTCTATTGACCAAGCAAGGTCTTAACAGCTTCACCGGACTACGTCTTTATTTATCGATTTAGTAATTGTTTTTGATAAGTAGCTGTGTATTATTTTTGAGTTCAAACGTAATCAACGTCAGATTTGTAACCCCACAAGGGAATTGATCTGTTAGAGGAATGATAAAACTTGAAACGATGCAACTCTAAGTATATATTAATAGAGGTCATCTAAAACCACATAACGCTAATATATCCATTATTATTAATAACAAATAATAATAAGGAATTCGTCGGAATGTTTTTTTTTATTGTAGCACGGCAAAGTGACTGCACTATGCCTGAAGGTAAGCACAGGATAATCGAAAAACAATGGCGACCACCGAGTGGCACGCTATCCATCACCGGTCGCCGCTGTCATGCCGGCCTGCGAAAAGCTGGATATGCACAGGCTGATCCTCAAACGTGACCCGCAGAAGCGAATCACTATGACAGGCTTTTTCGCCATATACTTGGTGGTTGCGACCCAGTCAGGCTATAAAACCCTACCACCCCGCTTTCGCCATTGCCTCGTTCGTTATTCAGCAGGGTGCACCAGGTGCAGGTGAGGTTGGCCTGGGTGTCTTAAGAGCGAGAATAGACGGCCATATATTTAAAGTTTTATAAAAAAGGTGTAACTCAAAATCCTGTCGCAATATCTATTACTTTTGGCGTGAGACTATTTTTGACGAAAAACAGTAACAAATAAGAATAACTTTTGAGGAGTTCTATTGAGGTAAGCTAACAGCTTAAAATTAGGTGGATCACACACCTGTTTAATACATCGTAAAGTAAAATAAACTCGCATTTTAAATAATTTAATATGACCGATGCCTGAAACTTATGACTTGAACCACACTGTAGAGTCGCGGTAATCCGGAGGACACGCCGTCTTCCGGAGACTGCCTTCCGTGTATATTGTTTCACTTATCGCGTCCACATACCTCCTATTACATGTTCCTACATGGTTCAGTGATGACGTAATCGGACACCCACGTAGATAGACTTTAAAATCAAATCATTTCTCGCTAGCCGTTACGGTTATGGAGACTAGGTTTGTGAGTTAATTCACTTTAGCGAGATGATAATCTTAAGCCACTCTCTACTTGCACTACTTATCTCGTTTGAGTAGCGTTGCCACAACATGTTCATGTACATATGAACACACCAATAGTTCCTTAAGACAAATTGTCAACTCGAGGGTGGTAGCTAGATTAGAAAATTCCCTACGACGATAATCATGATAAAAGTTGACCCTAAGATTATCCACTATTTCTCTTTATGCAGTTATTAGAAAGAAGTTTTTGAAAAATAAATACTATTAAAAATAAAAATAAAATTATATCATAGGTGGCAAATGAACTGTTGAGTCACCTGATGTTAAGTGATCACCACCTTTCATAGACACTTGTAATACCTGGGAAGTCGCAAGTGCGTTGCCAGCCTGTGTTTGGTGGTGGGTGAGGGGGAGGTGGGAGAGGGAGAAGTGGGCTTCCGACCCTCTCACTGACCGAACGAAACGCAACAATGTAAGCACTGTTACTTGACGTCGATTTTCTGTGACAGAGTGGTACTACCCCGGGCGAGCCGACCCATTCATGTTGAAACCAGTAATAACTTCGACGTGGCTGTACCACCCACAAAATTGTTTTTAGGATGGATGAATTTTTGTTACTCTGTCACGTAAAAAGTGCTAAACGGATTTTGATGAGATTCCATAGTAAGTTAACTTATGTATCAGATTAACACATAGGCTATAGATCTTATAAAGGTTTATAAAGAAGGATTACAAAGGCTTATAAAGATATTATTTAAATTGACTAAAAAAAAAATCAATATCCAAGTAAGTTGGAGAAAAACCTGCGATCTGAGAGCTACTTTAAAATGCGTTGCATAAAAGGCTTCAGTTAAACTAAGATAATGTATATAATTAAAATAAGGATATAAACTCAGTTAAAGTCACGGATCAATATTAGTATATTATAATCTATGTTCGGGGCATCATTTAATTAGGTGAGATTATGTTTAAACCACAGTTGTTCAATGGACACATCTATATGGAGTAATATCCCGAGATGTACAGGACGAAATTCCTATTTTATTACTATAAGCATTTCGATCAAATCAAAAATACTTTACTAAATTTAGGCCTGTTATGAACGTCAAAACTATCATCCGTTCGGACAAGCAATCCAGTCATCGAGAAGAACCGGCAAGGAACTCGACCGGGTTTACCTTTTTAACTTGCATATATTTCAAATACATTAACGTTACAATCGGTGAATGCACAGAGAGATGGTGGTAATTGCAGACATCATCATCGTTCACATATTGATCCACTTTATATGGTGTCTTTTGAGACCAAAACCCGCGTGACATGCCGTTTGAACCTACAGTCCGGCAAAACGGTAAAATGCTTTGGGACTTTGTTGTAAAACGTAACACTAGTACCCTAATAAACTGATACTGGTTTTACGAAGCCTGAAACATGGGTTGATCAGTTTGATACAAACTTTTACTATTTAAATCATGCCGGTATTTTACGATTGTGGTCTTTTATTAAATGACTAGCTGACCCGTGCGACTTCGTCTGCACCAAATCGGTTATTACCGGTTTCGATTGTACTTTTAAACGCGAATGAACAAACTTCACTGGAGATTTTACAAAAAATTTGTAAATTGAAAACCGTTTTGAAAAGAAAACCTCTTTTCGTGTCTTAACAATTTGTTGTTTTTTGTTGAAATGATTTAGCATAATAAATAATTTATTTTTACTTTATTTTTGGCAACCAATCAATCGTCTAGATTATTACTGGCAAGTGTCTTATGATAATTTCGATGCTATAACCAGATGGTGGCTCCCTTGTTAGAACTTCCCGGGGAGTTTTTGTGGCATGTCAGAATTCATGCTCCTCCGTGGTATTATTTCCCATCCACATTACTTGTGCACAATAACCAAACTATATTACGTAAAATATCACCAACAATATAAAATATAGAGCCAGAGAACACACACTTCTATTACTGGTTTCAGCATGAATGGGTCGGCTCGCCCTGGGTAGTACCACCCTCTCATAGAAAACCGACGTGAAGTAACAGTGCTTGCATGGTTGCGTTTCGTTCGGTCAGTGAGAGCGCCGGAGACCCACCTCCCCTCCCCTCTCCTCTCGCCTCTCCCTCTCCCTCCCCTAACCCTTCACCCCAAAGGGTGGCAACGCACTTGCAACTCCTCTGGTGATCACCTAACATCAGGTGACCCACCTGTTCGTTTGCCACCTACGCCATAAAAAAAAAACAAGATTATGAATAAAATTTAGTATATGACATTCCAGGATGCCGTCAAAAACTTACTAGAAAAGTTATGAAGCTCGCGCCAATCCTCAACCGAATTAAAAAAACAGACAACACTATTAACTGTCAGAGCTGTCACTCCCGAAAACATCTGCCATATCAATAGATATCACTATTTTATAAGCAAACAACAAACATCGTATTTAATGTACGAATGAATTCATTTAGATATAATCTAGAATACATAATGTGGGTCCGTTTAATACCGAAGGTGCTATAATAAAGTGTAAAAACAACATAACCATATGGAAAAAAGTTATCTTACGATCTGTTTCTTTATTTATTTAATTGGTAACACTATCCGCTATTCTCACGTTACCAACTTGTAATTGAAAAGTATAAAATCAAATTCTCTCAGTGTTTTGAATGTTCTGTATGTCGCGTCGAAGATTGCGTGATGATAGGTTGTGACTTTTCTATAGAAGAAGTTTATCTTCAGTATTGGGACGTTTATAGCCAGTTCACGTTCGGCTTTTGTTCTTATTAAAATCCTGGTGAGAGTTTTTGGCGGGATCTTTGTCAGTCATTTAGTGGATGTTATATTTTATTCATAACCTTATGTTATTTAACTCTATATTTTGTTATATTGATGGTGTTTTACGTAATACGTTTATTGTGCGCAACTGAAGTGGATGAGAAACAATGCCACGGAGAATGAATTCTGAGATGTCACAAGAACTCCCTGCAAAGTTCTAACAAGGGGGCCATCGTTTTGTTAGAACATTGAAATTATAACAAGACTCTTGTAATATTGCATACTCGATAATGGCTGTAATAATGTACTAAAGGATTGGTTGCCAAAAATAAAACTAATGAAAACCGGGGTATACCTCAATGATCTGCCCTACACAACTAAGACATCCTAGGTTTGATGTCGGAGTCCTCACGCACGCTGCTATCGCGATACAGTGACACTGAAAATTTTCAATCACTAGTTGAACAACACAACACTTCCACCCCACATACGTGCACGCCTACACATATGGTGGAAGGGTTTTTAGTTTTTCACTTATTTTCGAACTGGATTAGTTTAGGTTAGCCTAGTCGTCAGACGCGAAACACACGTTTGAATTTGTGAGGCTCACATGCCGGTACACATGTGTCTCGCAGTAATTCTTATATGTATGAATAGCTAGATTAGTTTAACTTAGACAGATTCGTGAAGTTGCATCCAAGGTACCAGCCCCAGCCGAGGTTGGGCCACTTTGATACCTTGAGCTTGTTGCCAAACGGCGAAGTACCTTAACCGGTTGCCTTAGTCCGGTGAAGCTGTGAAGGCCCATGAGGCCAATAACGTAGTCAGAACAAAAATGTTCAAATAACAGATGTCTCGAAAGTCTTATTACAGCTTAGATTATTCAACATTTTTAAAAACTAGATAAACAGTAATCTTTTGGTGTCTTCCCTGAAAGGTTAGTTTGCACAACACTCATAAACAAAATTAATATTATAAAAAATTGAAAACAAAAGTGAAGTATGTCATTTTATATTTTGTCGAACCTTTTTTGTTGTAAAAAAGTTTGCTTCGATTTTTTTTTAATTTATTGCATTTAATCTGTCACAGGCCACACAAGCGCGTCTCCCGCTGATGCAAGATGGCGTCGACCTGTCAAAATAGGACGAGGAGGATTGATTCATATGTTTCGTTGAAAACTGTGTTGGTGGTTTCAACACATGTGCTCGTGCAGTGTTTGATATGTTATGTTCATAAATTGTCCATTTTACAACTACTAACGAGACGCGAGGGTGAAAACAAGGCGTTTGTTTGAGAATTTTGTTAAGTAGCGTCTGCGGGCTGGCGACATAAGTAAACAAACTTTACCTACATTTTAATTACATGTATATACGATACGGTATCTATTCGCCTGTCTACTAAGAAGCGCACGCGCTGGTGGGTGTCCGTGAGTGGTTTATCTATAACTAAAAATAAATGATTGTATATATAAATAACGTTTTTATTTTAATTAGTACATATTCATCAATAGTACATTTTGCTCCTTTATCTATGTAATTCTTCTGTCCGTGTGTATGTGACTGAACTCCTCCTAAACGGCAGGACAGATTGTGATGAAATTTTTCGTGATGTTCAGGTGGATTCAAGAATGATTTAGATTTACAATTGGACGCGGTAGGTGGCACTGCGGTTGGCCTTTAGGCTTTTTTTCATTATCAAGGCAGGACCAAGTCCGTCGGGCCCGTTAGTATTTTATAAAAATCGATTGCCTGGCGTATTTGAGCGCTAACTTCCGAAAAGCTGAACCTACTTGAGTAATTCTTGTTTTGATTTTTGTATTTGTAATTGTGAAGACAAGGGTTGTAAGAGAGTGAATGTTTGAATATTGCATGAGAAAGGGAAAAAATTGAGTTAAAAATGAGTGTGCGAATGATACGTAAGACAGTAGAGAAATCTATAACAATATTGACTTTCAATTGTTTAGTTGTCATCCTAAACAAAGGTTTTGTTCTGGTTTTCTTCATTAGTAGTAGACTTGCACTCTCAGGGTTTCGAGATAGTCGGTAGTCGGGTTGAGTACTTAGGCAAGTATTACTCTGTTTGTATATTATTGAAAACTAACATAATATATCATATAACAATAATATAACTAACAAATATGAATATTTATACATATTAGCGCAATAATCATGTTTAGTTACATATTACTGATTTTCTTATATGCTACTAAATAAACTTTAACTTTCAAAATTAAACTTTTCCTTAACGACGACATCGGATTTCATATTCATAAGGCAGTTTTTTTGTTTATTGTGATAGTTTTAAAGCTCATCATGATCGTAAATAAATTATTGAATTATTACATAAGACACTATTTGTAGGTGCTAGATTTTTTTTTTCGAACGCTTAAGGCACTCAGCCGATTTTATTTTGACAACTAGCCCAAGGGTGCGCGGCACACCTCGGCTTTGGCTGTTGCCTGATACATGCAATTCGCGACCTATCTGAGCTAACCTAAGCTAAGCTAACTATTCATACATATATGAGTTGTTGAAACATATATGTGTACCAAGCATACATACCTCAACAACTCTTATATATATTTCGTATCGGATAATATTCTAAACTATTTCAGTTTGATAAGGGAAAAAAAAAAAACCCTTCCACTTGCCTGTGTATGCGTGTATGCGTGCACGTGTGTGGAGGTGATATGTGTAATGTTGTCGCAGTGATGTAAGATTTTGTGTAACTGTATCGCGCGAGCAGCGTACTCAAGGGCTCCACGCCGAGGGAACGGACCTAATTGTAGGTGGTAGAGCCACGTTGAAGCTTTACAGTTTTTAGCATGAATGGGTCAGCTCGCTCGGGGTAGTACCACCCTCTCACAGAAACACCCACGTGAAGTAACAGTACTTCCATTGTTACGTTTCGTTCGGTCAGTGAGAGCGCCGGAGGATCACATCCCATATTCACATAAAGAAATAGAATGCAACACGTTGTCCGTCCATTTAACCTATCCTTCGGATGCATACCACACCGCTTGCCCCATTCTAAACATCACTGAATGCATAGTGGTTATAAAATGGTAGTTTCTTAAAACTCTAATAGCTTTGTATTAAATTAAAATGTCATATTTTTCTT
Organism: Antheraea pernyi; assembly: GCA_015888305.1. Lineage (NCBI taxonomy): Eukaryota > Metazoa > Arthropoda > Insecta > Lepidoptera > Saturniidae > Antheraea > Antheraea pernyi. The sequence goes on from MU159632.1 coordinate 145,418, forward strand.
TAAATAAGAGCCTAGTGTCTAGGAAATAAATAAAAAAATTGATCAAAATCTATCTAGCACTTTTTACGTAATGCACACACTACAGCAGATCTCTATCACTTTATTTATATAATACATAAAAAAATGGATACTGTGGGTTAAGAGATAGATATATCATCGCAGACTTATTTATTAGTCTGCGTTAGCAATACAAGCACTCGAAATATATTTTTGAAGACTTGATTACAATACATCCATTTGTTTTACTTTCTATAGAAAGTGGTCTCTGGATAGTATCTTGCCATTATATTCTACTCCAATTAATCTATACTTATTATAAAATAGTCAAGAGAAGAAATCTGTGTACATGTATCTGTGTCATATGTTTAAAGAAAAAATATTCAGAGGATTTAAAATTTACTACAAAATACATTTGCGTATTTTTGTTTTGTTTATGTATGTGGTAGAGCCACGCTAAAGCTATTACTGGTTTCAGTACGAATGGGTCGGCTCACTCGGGGTACTAACATTCCACCCACAGAAGACTGATGTGAAGTAACAGTGCTTGCGTTGTTGCGTTTCGTACGGTCAGTGAGAGCGCCGGTAGACCACCTTCCCACCCCATTTCTCTTTCCCCTCCCCTCACCCCCCAAACACAGGCTGCCAACACACTTGCACTTTGGAGGGTGATGATCACTTTTTTTTATAGTAGTTGAATGGCAAAATTACTGCACTGTGCCTGATGGTAAGCACAGTACAATCCAAAAACAATGGCGACCACCGAGTGACACACTATTCATCGCCGGTCGCCGCTGTCATGCCGGCCTGCGAAAAGCTGGATATGCACAGGCTGATCCCGAAACGCGACCCGCAGAAGCGAATCACTATGACGGGCTTTTTCGCCATATACATGGTGGTTGCGACCCAGTCAGGCTGTAAAACCCTACCACCCCGCTTTCGCCATTGCCTCGTTCGTTATTCAGCAGGGTGCACCACGTGCAGGTGAGGTTGGCTTGGATGTCTCAAGTCTTCGATGTTATTCGACACCCCTTACACCCCAACATCAGATGACCCACCTGTTCATTTGACTATTAAGATATAAAAATATATAGATATTTATCTATTAATGCATTATATTATAAGTAGGTTTTTCTTAAAGTTTTACCATCGGGCTATATTGCATTTTGTCTTAGTTGAACTTAAAATGTCTGGTAGTAAATGGACAAGTATAACATACAGAATGGAATTTTTTAATGGCACCTGAAAAGAAAGTACACTAAATAATAGAGATAGCAAATTTTACCCCAAAGACTCATTCCTTTATTTTTGAAAAGAAATAAAACTACATTCATAGATTTTCGAAAATTCTCTTCCTTCACCCGGGAATCGAACCAACTAAAATCTGTATAAATTACACCCAATAATTTTATTGAATCGATCGTTAGGGTCAATTACAAGGATGTAATCTCTCTAACATACTGTATCTATTCGGTTATGGTTATGATCTATTTGGTTAAATTCATAGTTTCGAATCGAATTCGTGTTTGAGACTGTTGTTTTGAGTACTATGCCGTATCCGGAAAGTTAGATATGTATATACAGAGTTTGAACAATGACTGGATGCTAGACATTGTATTAGGCTGCGTCTCGGTAAACAGAATTCACCATGAGGCCAGCTTAAATCTTCGATGTTATATTTATCTAACCTATATAATTTTTTAACCACGCTTTTTGTGCATGAAATTTCACACCTAGTAAAATTATAAAAAATCATATTTTTGAAAATTTAAGTACATAAAAAAGAATTACTTTTTCCTTAAATATTTTAGAAACATTTTAGTCAGCATAAACGCAGCTTTACCGTGTGTATAAATAATCTTTAAAATTTTAAATCGTATCGATATGCAAATCAGTAAACTAATTATCTCTCTTTTATTCTCACAAATTAAAAGACACAAATCATACTCTTTTAAATATATCTAACATGTTAAGGGGATTGCTCCCGCCTGACTTGTTAAAAAAATAAAACCCAGTTTTAATATTTTACGTAAAATCAAAATAAAGAATACGTTATTTAATTTACGGTCTGAGATCTTGCGAAGGTTGAAACACCACCAAAACAGCCTTCGAGAAGAAACAGCAGAAAACTTGGGTTTATCTCTTTTTTGAAACATATTGTTCACAGTTTTTTATTACTATTTTTAGCAGATGTAATTAAAAAAGATTTATTCCTAGAGTTCATTATCGTTATCCACGCTGTAGATACCTTTTGACATTATAACCTGCTTGACTTGGTGCTTCAAGTTCTCGTCCGGCAAATGGATGAAATGCTTTGAGACCTTATTGCAGAACCTGTCGATACTTTTAAAAAACTTTCTTAGTCTAAAACATGTGATGGCTAATTTTTGTTTATTTCCAGTATTAAAAGTCTATTTGTCGTTTACTATATCCAGAAAATTATCGAAGAAGTTACTTGAACTGCCCGTTCTTGCGTTATAAATTACTTGCCAAATTAACTTTGTCAGGATTTTTTTGCAAGACGCTTAAAATACTAATAATTTAGGTTTTGTAACTGGGTTTCGTGTTGCTAGAAAATATGTTCATTGCTTCAATTCTTTTTAATAATTGTAGATATGTTAGTATAACAGTAAAAACAGTTTGGTTTAGAAAATTAGTGTAGTTTTTGGTTTATCAAATAACTATAATTTTACCACTCACGTAAATCGACCGCAAAATATACTTTTTATACAAGTATTTTTGAGGGGATCTCAGTGTATCATGTGATTTAATACTATGTCCTAACTTATATAAATGTGAAAGTGAGTTTGTTTTTTTGTTACGCTTCAATGTCTTAATTTCTCAAGCAATCATTGTGCACATTATCAGGATTACAGAAAAGTAAAAGAGTACCTTGTATGTAGAAAAAAGTTCTGTTCCCAAGAGATAGGAGAAGTCTATCTAAAAGTCACTAACGCGAGTGAAGCTGTGAGAAAAAGCTAGTTGTCTAATATTGGTGGAATGTCGTGTAATATAGCTTGATTATTTTTAACAAATCAACCGGATGCGAAATAGTAACCATGAAGTTACAAAAATTCTGGAAATTACTAACAAGGGCGCCGCGTCACGGTTTTGTTAGAATACTGAAATCATCACAAGATATTTTATATAATAATCGGCCACTTGATTATCGTAGAAGTTATATTCAGTTAAGAGGATTGCTTGCAAAAGTAATATTTCTACTTTAAAAGTTTCTTTAACCTTGATTTTTGGCAACTAATCTTCTACCATCATAGGAAGGGAAGGTAGAAGACATATAACAAGTGTCTTGTAACAATTTTCATGTTTGGACAAGATGATAGCCCCCTTGTTAGAACTTTCCAGGGAGTTTTTGTAGCATTTAAGAATTTATGCTCCGTGGTATAATTTTCGTGGTATCACAATAACCCAACTATACCGCGTAAATGCCACCAATATTACAAAATATAGAGTCAAGTAACATAATTTTATGAATAAAATATAAAAGTCACAAGATGACAGACCTACCAAAAAGTCTCAACTTAAAAAAGTTAAGTGTAATAATCTGACAATTATTTAGATTTTTCCACGATACATGTTTTAAGTTATAGTATAATTGGTCGTACTACAATGAGGTTATTTGAGTTTATTGTAATCTATAACTATCAAATCGGAGTTTTTGGCGGGATCTTAGAATGGCATGTAGTGGTTTTTATACTTTACTAGCGGACCCTGCAAACGTTGTCCCGCTAGGATTATAAAAAAATCCTTCACAAATTATATACCAAAACCTTCCTCATGAATCACTTTATGTACTGCTGAAGCCGGCATGAAAATACGTTCAGTAGTTTTTGAGCTTATCGCGAACAGACATACAGACAGACGCGGCAGGGGACTTTGTTTTATACTATGTAATGATTTTGTAATGTTGGTGATGTTTTACGTTATATATTGGTTATTGTGCATGTTAAAGTGGACGGAAAATAATACGACGGACCATCGATCCTGACTTGCCATAAAAACTCCCTAGAAAGTTCTAACAAGACGGCCACCATCTTGTTAGTTCATTGAAATAGAACTAGATCATTACAATTTGTAATGGCAGCGGTAATTTAGAAGATAAATATCATAGAACCAAGTATCTTTTTGTGTCTGTGTGTGGTATCTCAGTTTATCTAAACCACGCAACGGATTGATATGGTTTTCAATATTGTTTAGATGATTTTGCCCTGAACGTTTACTTCATTAGAAGGGAGATATTATAGACAATAAGATGAAATGTTTAAAGTCACTATTATAAGTTTTTTTTTCGTCTGCTAAATTATCCAAATGTATATGCATGTATATTAGAGTGTCCGTTACCTATTAACCAAGTTGGCTGTTTTGACTTGGGTGTCGTTCAAATCGTTAGTTTATATCCTAAAAACATAAAAACCGTGTCTAAAGGAAGATAGTTTTCCGATTCCCTTAACACGGGGCTTATTCACTTTTTAAAAATAAATTTTTATCTTGCTTTATGTTTTATTGAATAATATAGCGAATATTCATAAATCTTGGGATGAAGAAATATTCGATATCGGCGTCGAAAATTTAATTTATATATATATATATATATATATATATAGGTAGGTAGGTGCGGTAATAAGGCCTGTCGGCCAACGAGGCCCAAGTCGCCGGTAGCTAACATTTATAGAGAGCGCCTTAAAAATAACACGACACGTTAACTCACAGTAAATTAAAAAAAAAACTTATTTTAACATGATTAATGCATAATTATCAATTACTGATCTCAATTATCAATTGTTAGAAGACTATTTTGATTATTTATGTAAGCCTTTTAGACCTTTTTACCCTTTTTATATACAGGAGAAAATCCTACATTGGATACACCTCGCGCTGCCGGGGGACAGTACGAGGGTTATGTGAGACTCTTATCCACTAAAAACTCATGTGACGCCTTTGCCACCATGTAATCCAGGGCTGAGTGTTGGCGGTGAGCACGTGCCTCCAGACCCTGGTCACGCGCTTGGGTCCCCGTAGATGGTCGAACGGGGGACTCACGCCTCGAGAGAAGAATTCCTCCCTCCTGCTTCCATTGAAGCGGCGGCCGAGACCGTGCTTCGCATCGCGGGCCTTCATTGTGCGGCAACGGACGCCCCCGCGTCCGTCACCTGAAGGTTACTCAGGGAGGCAATGCGTGAGGTGCATTAACGCCTCTCCTCCGCCCGCGGCCGACTCTTCGTCGTCGGATTACCGGGGCATAGGCCTTTTTACCCTACTATAAGCCTATTGATTAGATTTTTTAAAATATTAAATTTTATTTCCGTTTACGGCAAACGTCATCATTTTTTATTTATATTTGAGTGTAATTGATCTTTCGGTTTAGGGAATTTAGCACTACAATTATCCCTTCCTGATCAACGACCCGGAGGCAGGCCGAAAACAAATTCCAAGGTGCTGAAGAATGTGAAGTAGTGCAATGTTCCCAAAGACGATGACAAGGATAAAGCGAAGTGGAGAAAAAAAAATTACGGAAGGCTGATTCCACCACCATGTGGGATAAATAGCCAGAAAGAGAAAGAGAGATTTATTTAATAAAATTAATTGATATTTAAAATCTCCTGTAATTATTGCACTTATTGCCCGCACCTTCTTTATATAAAAAAAACTAGTGGGCTCGGCGGACGTTGGCCTGCCTTGATAATAAAAAAATCCTAAAAGTCAACCGCAGCGCAACCTATCAGGTCCAATTGTGTATATAATCTTGAATCCATCTAAACACACAAGAAAATGCACCAAAATTACACACTATATATACAAACTGACAGAAGAACTATATATGCAAAAATTTGATTTTACTTGATTTTATAGGCTTTAATATTTGACCAGTCTCGCCTAATGGTAAAGGACCATATGGACTAAGATGATAAACACGCTAAGCTTAGAAAGGGACTAGTTTTCAAATGTAGCTGCTGGAACTCACCTATGAGTGTTGGAGACAAATTTTCAACCTGAGGTTGGTAGCTAATTACGTGGACTTAGGTAAAGTCTACGACTTGGTCGCGAAATAAGTAATGTTTACTTATATTGCAGCCGGAAAATTTTGAGGCCTAGCTGAAAACCAGCGCCGTTTTCAAAGGTGGTAATACACTGACGCCAGGTCTCTTTGTCATAGTTTTACTATTTTATGGTTAAGTCTTTTTTTGTACACTTATGCTATGGCAATAAATATATTTATTTCTTCTTTCAAAGTCCTATCTGTAAGTAAGCGGGCACCTGTTAGTGAAAAATATGTGTAACATAATATAATACGCTGGCAATAGCGGTAACAAAAATACACAGGTATTTGATGTATGTTAATGTATATAATCAACTATCTACCACCCCGGCTTTACTAACGAAACTTATACAGTCTAACCACGTAATTTTTATAGCCAATGTTTGCAAGCACCATGTCTAGCGGGTTTTAATGTCTAAAATTATAGGGTGGATCAATATATGAACGACGTGATGCTTGGAAATGAAGCTCCTCTTTGTGTATTTAGCAAAAACTAATGTAATATAAATGAATGTATCTTGAAAAGATAAACCCGATCGAACTTCTTGCCGGTTTTTATCGATGAGTGGGTTGTTTTTCGAACCGTTGGTAGTTTTGACGTTCATAACCTTCTCAGAGCCTGAATTGAATAAAGTATTCTGATTTTGATTTAATTAAATAATATAGCATCTGAACAAGTGAACATCAATCTGTCAGTTTTATCAATATTTTCAAATATCTCCCTTCTGTTTTATTTTTATTTGCAATCTCTTTATTTTTCCAAACAATTTTTGAAATACAAACCTTGTCCTGATAGGTACAAAATAACAAAATAATTAGTCAACAAATAGGTACAGCCATTATGAATGAGGCGCTTGAATATTTTTAGGTAATTTATTCTTATCTGTTAGATATATTTTATTAGAAAGTTTTTTTATTAGAGAAATTGGCAACCTCTTGCGACTTCTTCCGCGTCCAGTGTAAAATTAGAATAACAATATAATACAGCCCAGCGCCACCTAGTTGCGAGTTATAGTATAATGGAAACAAAAAACCTTCTCCTTACTCTTTATGTGCCAAGTAACATGACAATCGCTTCAACAGTATTAACATATATTGATATTCGATATACCGACATACATTTTTTTATCTATATAGATAAATTAAATGCGATAAAAACAGCTTTGAAACACCTTAACATAGTGACTGGTCGTAATAATTTTTGATAAATTCACGAAATAAAATAAATAATAAATGAATGTTGAATTTTTAACTTTAACTAACTCCCGTGAAGCAGGTGTGAATATTTTTTATTAAATTATGTATATATGGGACACGTTTGAAAGTTTTATTATATTACGATTAGAGTACACTAGCTGTGCACGCGGATCCCCATGCATATATTTGGTATTCTTTTTAATTTTTATAGTTTAGTAAAGTCTAGTAAAGTTATAATTATTTTTGATATGAAAACTTCTTTTGGCGCGTTGTGTAGTATTTTTGGCAGGTGATATTCTTATTATTTCGCGTCATGACATGCTACGTAAGGATGACCGGCCGTATTGCGCTTGCGCGGCTTGCGTTGTATAGGGGCCCGTGTACATGTAATATTGATATTCTGTATTGAGATTGCGCAACCCATTATATATTAATTATGAACTGTATAAAAATGGATATAATTATTGTTCCGAGTGCCAATAGATGTAAAACCAGACAAATGATAATAATTTATATTTATAAATTATGAAATTTAAATAATTCACACTATAATTAATTTAAAAATTTAAAACAGAATTCAGTTATTGAAGTTATATCTACTTCTTTTGGAGCGTTAGGGGAAACTGATGAGAGTAAATATTTACGATGCGCGCGCACACCGCCACGAAAAACCGACACCCTGAAGTTAGCTATACTCAACATCTTGTTTCTTTGTATTTGTTGTTTGTATATCTTTGAATTAAAACTTTCAATGTATTAAATAACTTTTTTCTATTGTTAGTGTCGTTTTTTCTACAAACGTAGAATAAGGCGAAAGATAAAAAATTGGAAAAGATTTTTATCTTGTTACGCCAAAGAAGTGTAACTTCTAACGCGTGTACATAATTACACACACACTTTTTTTATTGTATTCTTCTTGTAGTAACTTCTGTTTGCAGTCTTTATGAGTGCCTCGATTTTTATTAATTCTTTATTACGAAATCTAAAAGTGATAAGTAGTTATATTCTTATATAGTCTACAAAAAATAGTAAATAACTTCCTGTTAATAAAATCTGTAGAAGCGTTTTTGAGTAAAATAGAAACGGTTGGTAAAACTTTTTTCAAAGTAAAATTCAGGCTCGAAAGATTATTTCGCGCATTAGTTCCGACACGCGATTAGAGTGTAGGTACTCTATAAGGAAGATTGTCTTGAAATATATCATGTCATATGGCGAAGGAGTTGAATAAACCCATTCATTATAACACTTTGCCTCGGTAATATGAATAAAATACAATTCAATTAATATTCATTTAAACATCATTAATCATTATATTTAGTGACATATTATTAATCTGTGGTTTTGATCGTGCGCTGAATTGGTTAGGTTAGGATGGTAATGCGTTTATTAAAAAGAAACAAATTCGCTGTAGAAAATTTGTATTTGACAGTTTCTTAACATAACTTCAAAATTAGAAAAAAAAACTCTCTAAAAGGAAGAAAATTTAATAATAATTTGAATTTAATAATCACATAGTCCGATTGTAACTGTGATCATAACTAATATTACAAACCCGAATGTTTTTTTTAATTTTTATTGTAGCACGGCAAAATGACTGCACTATGCCTGATGTTAAGCACAGTACAATCCAAAAACAATGGCGACCACCGAGAGAGAATCTATCCATCGCCGGTCGCCACTGTCATGCCGGCCTGCAAAAAACATACTACAGGATATGCACAGGCTGATGCCGAAACGCGACCCGCGGAAGCGAATCACTATGACGGGCTTTTTGGCCATATACATGGTGGTTGCGACCCAGTCGGGCTGTGAAACCCTACCACCCCGCTTTCGCCATTGCCTCGTTCGTTATTCAGCAGGGTGCACCACGTGCAGGTGAGGTTGGCTTGGGTGTCTCAAATCTTATGATGTTATTCGACACCCCTTACCCCCCAATATATGTATGTAAGTGTACGTCCGCCATTTTCTCAAAAAATACTTCTCAGATCTATATGGGGCTTTCTTTATTGAAGGTGTTGACTTTACTGAAAGGTTTAATTTACAATTCAAGAAATGAGACGATACACTCGTTTTGATTGACACAATTTGGTTGGATACATTTCAGTTTGAGTTCCATAAGGGAAACAGGTCAGTCTTGTTTGGGCTGGATAAATCCTGAACATAGGTTTTATAGTGATCCATGTTAGGGCACATTAATAATTACAACACCAGTGCGTTCGACATCTTTATTATAAGTGACAGTCCATAGACATTTTAGAGTGAATCACAGAGTAACATGTAATACTATCGTATTTATTTTATTCCTCAACACCGCCCCACAATTCAAAGATCATTTATAATTAAACTTTTAATATACATATATATATATATCTCATTCAATAAACAATCTTTCAATGAATGATCTTTAAATTGTTACAACTATAAACAGATTCTACTATTTTAAATCTTATATTTAATTATCTTAAAGTTTATTAGTTTTAATTTTCATACATATATTTATTTATTATATATACTTCCTATAACATCTTCTTTATTTATAATAGCAAGTTTTTCTGTTACATATTTAATTTATTAACTAAGTATATATGCTTACTATATGAAAGAGCTTTTGTAAATATATCAGATACATTTTCTTCAGTATTTATGTATTCTATTTCTGCTAATTTTTTATTAAGTATTACATCTTTAATAAAATGAGCTTTAATGTCAATGTGTTTGGATCTTTTACTGTTCTCATAGCTATGTATTAACTTAATAGTACTTTGATTATCTATGTACAGATATGTGGGTATGGGATGATTGATAAACTCTGACAGAATGCCTTTGATAGAAATTAAGTCGCTCACAGCATAAGCACTTGCTACATATTCTGCTTCTTTCAATTCATATAACGCTTTTCTTAATCTCAGAACTTTTCCCTCTTCTATGTTGAGTCCCTTTGGACACTTTATATAAATTTCATTTTCTATAACTCCATTTAGAAATGCTGTAGGAACATCTAACTGTTTTAATATCAAGTCCTCTTGAACAGCATAACTCAACATGGTTCGTATTGTTGACATTCTTGCAACAGGTGAATAATATGTTTGTCCTTCTCCATTTTGCTGAAAGCCTTTAGCTACAAGTCTTGCCTTTTTAGTGCCATCCTGCTTTTCTTTAAATATCCACTTTGTATCTATAACTTTTGTATCTTGTGGTAGTTTAGCTTCTTCCCACGTTCCTAACTGTTTGTGTGAATTTAATTCCTTATTAATAGCTTCTTTCCATTCTTTATCCTGTATTGCTTCCTCAAAATTTTCTGGCTCTCCTGCACATAAACAAAATGCTATATTCATTTCATAATCATTAAACCTTTCTGGTAGTGTCACTTGTCTTCCCAATCTTGTCATTTTGGTTTCATTTTGAGACTCATCTTTCTCTGTCCTTTGTTCAACATTGAATTCTTCATTATTTTCCATTTCACATCTCTCATTCTGTACATTTTTACCTTTATTCAATTCTTCTTTGAAATCATCTTCATCCTTAAATGTATCTTCTTTTTCAATAACAATATAGTTGTCTGTTAAGGTGTGTATATCTTTCCTTTTAATTTCTTCATCAGGATTGTACATAATCTTTGTTTCATCAAACTTTACATCTCTTGATGTAACTATTTCATCTTTTATAGGATTCCATAATTTATATCCATTTGGTACATAACCAACAAATCTCATCTCCGTTGCTCTATTTTCTAATTTGCTCTGTTTAGGTACATTTACTACCCATGCTTTTGATCCAAAGATTCTTAGTTTAGAAAGTCCTTTATATCCTAACATTAATTCAGCTGGAATTTTATTAAATATGGCTACCGATGGGCATCGGTTTATTTGATATGTTGCACACTTCACAGCTTCTCCCCATAAGTTCTTAGGTAATCCTGATTCTTGCATTAATATTCGAGCTTTGTTATATATTGTTCGGTTCATCCTCTCTGCTACTCCATTGGATTGAGGTGAATAAGGTTGTGTGTATTCTATTATTATCCCTTTGTTTCTACAAAAATCCTGTAATTTCCAGTTTTTAAATTCTCCACCATTGTCACATCTTATTTTCTTTACATTACTACCTTTTTGTGTTTCTATCATTCTTACATAATCAATAATGTTATCAGTAGCTTCATTTTTGTGTTTCAGTAAATAAAGTACACTGTAATGACTGTAGTCATCTATTATTGTTTGGAAGTATACTTCATCATTTTTAGTTGGTATTTTTACAGGTCCAGACACATCAGTGTGAATTAAATCTCCTATTCTAGTATTCATTGTTTGAGGATATCTTGAGTTGAAAGGTAAACGATGGAAGCGTTTGTTAGGGCACATTAATAATTACAACACCAGTGCGTTCGACATCTTTATTATAAGTGACAGTCCATAGACATTTTAGAGTGAATCACAGAGTAACATGTAATACTATCGTATTTATTTTATTCCTCAACAATCCAAGCGTCCAGTCTGGATAGCTTCTTTAGCGATAAGATCAACAGCTTCATTACCCTGGATCCCACTATGTCCTCGTATCCATAACTAGCCAGAACTACATAAATTCCTAAATAATAACATTAATACAAATGGAATTGATTAATTGTGATAACTGATGTTTCATTGAAATATGTCAAACTTGTCAAAAAAATATCAAATGTAGTGTTAAAAGTTTAAATAAGAAGAAAAAACCTTTGGTTTCTTTAAGACAAACAATTTCATTAATATTATTTAAAAAAACCTTTTTATATATAGATTTTTTGGGCCAGGAACCATATCTGGCGTCCACAGAACACGATACTAAATTATTATCACAATCAGTCCAGTAGTATCGGCATGCATACATACGGACAAACATTAATTTTTATATATAAAGAAGATTGATCCATGAGACGTATGATGAGCTGCAAAATATCAATATTACATATACATAATGTAGTAAGCGCAATACGACGGTTATGCTTACGTAGCATGTCATGACGCGAAATTATAAATTTATTCCTTGCCATAAATACCGCTCATCGCGCCTAAAGAAGTTAATACTTTAATAAAAGAGAATTATTTGAGAAAAAAGTTTTGTTCCTGCCTTTATAGATTTTTACGAGCTGCAAACATATCAACTGCATTACGTTAGAGTCAATTTAACTAGTTAGCTTTTTTATTAAGGTTGGTACGACTGACGCACTAGTTGAAGCGGTTGCCGCATTGTGTGCTGTAGGTTTGAAACCGACACAAGACAATGTACCTACTCCTCCATGCATAATTATTATGAATCTTGGTGCTATTTATGCCATTTAGTTCTTTACAAGGCTTGATCATGATTTTTCCGGCAAGTATCTAAAAGAATGGTTGTTTTTAATAAAGAAAATCTGTAATAACTGTTATTTTTGTAAAGATTGTTTATTTTATCAATCTACTATAGCGGACGTTATATCCAGTTAGTGTAACGCATATGGAATTGAATATTTTTATTAAGACAAATATATTTAAAAACAAATTGGTAGAATTAATAAAAAAAATTACATTAACGACAATAGCGCCATCTATCGAGCATAAGCAATATCGAAATGTGCTCTAGGTACAAACAAAAATCCACATGATCGTTCGAGCTGTATCAGAAGAGAAGAATGACAAACACTTAAGTGATGAACATGGCTTATTTGGTAGCGTGTTCGGACACCGTGTCGATGGGCGTAGGTTCGAATCCTAACAATCGAATCAGAGCTTTGAGTAAAGGAAGACATCGTAACGAAACCATAGCATGGTGGTGTAGGGATTTGCTAAGGCCGCCTGGTTAGCTACCGTCCTTAAGTTGAAAATCTGTTGCCAAGAACATCTAGATGTACAGTGTTTACCATTACCACTTAACATCGATGAGATTCTGGTCAAACAATAAATCTTATAAAGTTAAAAAAAATTGTACATCGGAATTTTAAATGGATAATTCAGCCTTCACAACAGAGCTTTTTGTTTATTTACAACTGTGTAAATTCAAGTCAACGGTCCAATGATTTTTTTTTAGGGGGCAAACGAACAGGTGGGTCACCTGATGGTAAGCGATCACCGCCGTCCATAGACACTAGCAACAGCACGGGAGTCGCAAGTGCATTGCCGGCGTTTGAATATACTAACAATAACAAGAAGAAGTGTACTAGAGTAACTTGAAAACATAAATTATGTAACAATAAACATTAAATGAATATTTGAAAAAAACTATCTATACATGTAATAAGATTGTCAGAATAAAAGCTCGAAGAAAGAAAATCATAAAGCATGTCCGAGAGTAACATTCAGTACCAAACCAGACTAGGCCCCCCTCGGCAGCAGCTCAAGCCTAGGTCCGTTCCCTCGGCGTGGAGCCCTTGACTACGCTGCTCGCGCGATACAGTGACACAAAATCTTACATCACTGCGACAACATTACACATATCACCTCCACACACGTGCACGCATACACGCTTACACATGCAGGTGGAAGGGTTTTATTTTTT
>MU159633.1:8400-52612 GCA_015888305.1 Antheraea pernyi
TACCCTTTTTCATTCTACATTCAACAATGATATTATAACATACAACTATTATTATAATAACTGAGTAACCATGATAAAAACCTTTGATTATAGAAGTAAGCTGACAAAAGAACCCTAAAAAAAGTTCAAACTTTAAAAAATCAATGAACTATGGTCGAATGTCGACCACTTGGCGCCCATTAGTAATATTATAATATAATATTTCGTTTTTTGTTTCATTAAAATCGGTTCATTCTATCAAAATTTATTGTAATTTTAATGAGGACGCGACTTAAGTACGAGAGAAAAGTAGATGAGTAAATGGATTTAATACATTCAGACGAGTTTCTTAGTCACTGTATTTTGTACATGAAGTCACGGCTAGTCAAAAATAAGAATGAACATTCTAGGCTAAAAACCTTCAACGTTTTATCACATTTATACAACCTACAATATCACGGAGTTTTTGGCTGAATCTTGGTCTGTCATGTAGTGAATTTTATTTTTTATTCATAATCTTGTGTTACTTGACTCTATATTGTGATAATTTGTAAAAATAAGAAATATGTAAAATTATCAATGCGATAGAGAAGCATCTATATTTATGGAAACTAGCTGAGACCCGAAACTTTGTTTGCGTTATTTAATTAGTTAATATATTTTATACATACAAGAAGAAAAACAAAAAAATAAAGCTAAAATATATGCCTTGTTATTTAATATTACGCGAGATAGCAATAACTTTATGCAGGGTTAAATATATTGAGTGATATAAGAGAATCAATTGTCATTAAATATAGGCTGAATTATATATTTCCAGGGTTTTAATTTGTAAATTGTAGTAAAGCTTTGATGTGGAAAAAAATAGAGTAATATACATTGAATATCACTGAATATTTAAAATACATACAAATTTGGTTTTCGAAATGCCCGAATAAAAGTATGGCTATAAAAAAGTTAATTTTTGTTTATGAAGGGTTCAAGTAGTTAGGGTTAGTTTATGAAATGGTTAATTTTGGTGTATCAAAGTTATCACGTAGTTTCCACATTTTGTGTCCGCATTATTAATACTTTCCGGTGGGTTCTTGTGATATCTCAGAATCCAAGGTATATATTATTATCTCTAAAACACTTTACCTGTGCACGGTAATGGCAAAATTAAACCCATGCTATGCAATAGCGGTTAAATAACGTAAGATTATGTATAAAACCCATTAATAGTAGTTTTAAGAAAATATTTATCTTACGAAGGCTCCAAACGATGCTTTCCTAGTTGACAAACTAAAGAGATCGCAGCACTAAGACTAATAATAAAAATTTGCTTCGTAAATAAAATGAAAGTTTTTATATACAGTTAATTATTATCGCTGTTTTATCCTCAGAGCTGGAAAGTTATTAGGAGTTAGCTGTCAACACCTGGTGTTAAAGTTGGGCATCCACGAAGCGACGCTACGGCGAGTTAGAAATCAGAATGTGCCTTGATTGGCGGTGCTGAACTATACCTCCGGCCGGTGGAACTTCACTACTTTGTTAGTCAAACTTTGAGTTAATGGTTCTTGGACACATTGTGTAATTAATTAATATTGTTTTTCTTGAATCCAGTATTCATAAATACTGTAATAGTGAACAGTAATAATTTTTAAACTATACTTTTACGTTCTATTCTATCAAAGGACTAACTGAATCGGCAAACTTCGTATGGCTACATAATCTATAAATGTTAAACTTATTATCTGAATTAAATTCAGTTTTTTATCAAATTATACCTGTATTAAGTGCAATGAATGTTTAAAGATCGAAACATAGAGTCTTTTAATCGCATTGAAATTGATGTACTGATGTAAATGGATGTAGTTCTAGTGGTAGGAAAGCATTTGCTTTATTGAAGTGAATTGAAAAGGTTCGCATAGTATTGTGTATTGTACTACTTTCTGTTAAACTATATGATATACGTGTGATACCCAGGTCGATACCATGTGATCAATCTTGGGATACACGAACAAAATAAATATCTTATATTTTATAAAATGTATGAGAAAATGAATTTTCGTCATAATGATTCCTTCCCGATCCCGTTTTTTTTTTTTTTTATGAAACTTTTTTAAATATACTTATTGATTTGGGCGTTTCGATTGTGTAATTTACTGAGTAAATTGCTTATCCTGTTAGTATTTGAATTTCATTCGTCAAGGAAAATTTATATTGCTTCAGTGGTTAGAGGCACGTCTATGACTAGATTTATTGAGACGCCACGTTGTCTTGTATGAACAAGCGTTGTAGATTAGCAGTGACAATTTTAAAAGCTATCTAAACTCGTAGCATTACTTACTTAAACGATTTTCTTCAAAATAAATATTCCGAAAGGGACATTTCCATGCTTCGATTTGTTTTTAAAATATTTAATATTTAGAACTCTTAGTAATCATAATTTTCATTTGAATCAACCTTTACATGTGTGTTGTCTATACCATCTTCTTACCTTTTCCTACCTAAGTTGGTTCAACGCAGTATGTTTTTGTCATCGAATCTCCTTTATCTTTTATCTATACCCTTTATATACATATTCTTCACACAATCTCTCCGTGCCTTCATAAGTCAACTTTTACTACTATATCCATCCAACTTCATATTTAATACTCGTTTAGTTATATGAACTTCTTTATGTCAAAAGGCGGCAAACGAACATGTGGGTCACCTGATTTTAAGTGATCACCACCGTCCATAGACGCTTGCAACAACAGGGGAGTCGCAAGTGCGGTGCAAGCCTGTGTATGGGGGAGGGTTAGGGAAAGGAAGCGTTTTTGAAGAATATTGCATACAAACTTGTTATACATCCACGTGCCGTTTAGATCGATGACTAGGCGGTGACCCAGATAAACATCGCACGAGCCTAAAGAGCTAACGCTGCAACTCGTGCAACCCGCTGCCCACTGTTGCGACACCACGTAACCACGAGGCGATGAGGCACTTGCTCGGCATATTTAGTTTACGCTGAGGCATAACGCCTAAGGAGGACATTTCTGATTCTAACATCGATTCGTCGTCACCTCTCTAGTAGTAATTTAATTGTAACTTAAATTGTAATTTTGGTTATATTCAGATATGTACGGTAAAGTGTTGCGTTGTTTTGCACCCTTCGGCTGTAGCTTTCGGTAATTCACTTCTGTCCTAAAATTATTTTTGTTTACCTTTGTGTAGAAAACATAGACATTTTTATGACTTTAAGTCCTATTTAATCCTAAGTAAGTGGTATTTGTCAAAAGAACAAATAATTATAAGTAATAATAAAAAGTAACATAATTCTTCCATTTGGTTTTCGAAATGCCCGAATAAAAGTATGGCTATAAAAAAGTTAATTTTTGTTTATGAAGGGTTCAAGTAGTTAGGGTTAGTTTATGAAATGGTTAATTTTGGTGTATCAAAGTTATCACGTAGTTTCCACATTTTGTGTCCGCATTATTAATACTTTCCGGTGGGTTCTTGTGATATCTCAGAATCCAAGGTATATATTATTATCTCTAAAACACTTTACCTGTGCACGGTAATGGCAAAATTAAACCCATGCTATGCAATAGCGGTTAAATAACGTAAGATTATGTATAAAACCCATTAATAGTAGTTTTAAGAAAATATTTATCTTACGAAGGCTCCAAACGATGCTTTCCTAGTTGACAAACTAAAGAGATCGCAGCACTAAGACTAATAATAAAAATTTGCTTCGTAAATAAAATGAAAGTTTTTATATACAGTTAATTATTATCGCTGTTTTATCCTCAGAGCTGGAAAGTTATTAGGAGTTAGCTGTCAACACCTGGTGTTAAAGTTGGGCATCCACGAAGCGACGCTACGGCGAGTTAGAAATCAGAATGTGCCTTGATTGGCGGTGCTGAACTATACCTCCGGCCGGTGGAACTTCACTACTTTGTTAGTCAAACTTTGAGTTAATGGTTCTTGGACACATTGTGTAATTAATTAATATTGTTTTTCTTGAATCCAGTATTCATAAATACTGTAATAGTGAACAGTAATAATTCAAACTTTGAGTTAATGGTTCTTGGACACATTGTGTAATTAATTAATATTGTTTTTCTTGAATCCAGTATTCATAAATACTGTAATAGTGAACAGTAATAATTTTTAAACTATACTTTTACGTTCTATTCTATCAAAGGACTAACTGAATCGGCAAACTTCGTATGGCTACATAATCTATAAATGTTAAACTTATTATCTGAATTAAATTCAGTTTTTTATCAAATTATACCTGTATTAAGTGCAATGAATGTTTAAAGATCGAAACATAGAGTCTTTTAATCGCATTGAAATTGATGTACTGATGTAAATGGATGTAGTTCTAGTGGTAGGAAAGCATTTGCTTTATTGAAGTGAATTGAAAAGGTTCGCATAGTATTGTGTATTGTACTACTTTCTGTTAAACTATATGATATACGTGTGATACCCAGGTCGATACCATGTGATCAATCTTGGGATACACGAACAAAACATGAGTAAGGTTTAGGTATTTTTTTTTTATCAGGGCGGGATTACGTCCACCCGGCCGGTAGTTTCTTATAAGTATCTAATTAAATAGCATTATGTACATTTTATAGGAAAGACTGGACTATTTTATTTTGATGACTATAATTGTATTTATTGTATTATAATGTATGTATTGTATAATTGGTATTGTTTATTATTTTATGTTTTATGTGTTATGTTCGAAGTAAAATAATTCTCCCGTTTGGTATTTCCCGAAATAAAGAAGAATGTATTATTTTCACCAATTATTCTGTTTTGTTGATCTTTATAGTTTAATTTTTTTACAACGCCAATAGAAATACTTGTTTAAATGAAAGGTAAATAATAAATTTATGAACCTTATCAAAATTGACTGAATTATAAAATTGTATATCAGAATGCCCTTACTTATCAGCATTCCAATGCATTGACATTGTATACCTAGATTAGTCACCTGAGTATTATATCTCGGTTCACTATAATTTTAAATAATTTTTTTTATACAAATAACCAAAAATGCTTAATCGGATTTTGGTCAGTGTATATGGCGGCCATTTCGAAATTCGCCATTTTGTTGTTATTTAATTTTCGTGTTTCAGGACTGAACAAACACGCAAAATTGTAAAGTCGTATGCCTAAAGGAATTGTTTCTAATTGAGCTTGCAAGATTTGACCTACACAAACATTACAAGCTAAATAAGGGCTTGTACAAAATAGGTATGCAGCCTTCAGTATATTTATACAGAGAATCGTGTGCCATGTTGCTTTCGGAATAATACATATACTGAGACAATATACAACGTGACTGTTTAAAGAGTGACAAAGATCGTACTTAATGTATTTTATAGTATACCAGGTGTTAGGTTTGTCGCTTACAATATTCTAATAATGGTTTATGGTGACATTTAAGATATAAAATAATAATATCAAAACAAATACTAATAAACAACAAAGAGAACCTTAGTTAAAGTTTGTTCTAAGACTAGCTAGCTAATACATATTACACATTAATTTAATAAGTACTTTGCAATTTATGGTCACCTTGTAGTTGATATATGTCACATAATTTACTATTAACGGAAAAAGATTTTAAAATAAATAAAGTCATAGGCTATGAGACGCTTCTATCTTGACTATAGAGAGAAAATATTTACTAAATTTCTAATTTGGGATTCATATGTTTGTATGTAACAAACATATAACATAAGATTTTATGTGTTTATATTTATTTAGGATTTTTTTTATATTTATAGTTAAACCAGGTGACCCTCAGCTAGAAGTGAAATTCCCTGAGCTGTCTTTCCCGAAAGACTTCTCGGAGTTTCTCGACATGACTATTTCGTTAGCTTCTACAATAAAGCAGGCGGTCATGCCTCCACCGAAAGAAGCGTCCTCGGCTGTTGCATCAACCGATTCTAAACCATCAGAAAAGCAGAATTAGGTAGAGTTTTGATTTGAGTCAGTGTTGTCACGTGCTATGTTTTGTGTTTGCATGATCGATGCTTATATTTTGCTTATTAACACAATCTCTAGATTTCTTCACCGTTGTATAATATTTAGAGACTATTGAGAGTATAAGGATTAGAGATTTTTATGAATTACAAAAATGACATTAAATGCAATTGATAATGTTTTAATGAAAAAAACATAATAAACTTTAAATGGCTTTAAAATTAATTTTCCATGTCTATGCATACAAAATTAAATAACATACCAAAAGGAAGTACAATAAATTATATATCAATATAGTAATAATTTATAATGTTAACTAGCGGGCCCGGCAGACGTTGTCCGGCCCTGATTATAAAACAATCCTTGACTAATTATATACCAAAATGTTCCTCATGAATCACTTTGTGAACTGGTAAAGAACCACATGAAGATCCGTTTAGTAGTTTTTGAGTTTATCGCGAACAGACTGACAGACGTAGTAGGGGGACTTTGTTTTATACTATGTAATGATGATATATATGTATCTCTCTCTTTTCCAATATCTACGCAACTTATTTCTTATCTGGTACTACTACGAAGCACCGCCATCTTTCAAATCTTATGCAAACTTTTTTTATTGTTAATTTGCCGATATAGTATAGAAATAATTGTACTAGATTTTTTAAACAAACTAAATAATAATCGTTTTTATTCTGAGCAATGAATTGTATAATTTTCACTGTTGTATTGATTCTTGTAAAGATACCTAACCGTAAATATACTACAAATGTTAAAATCTAAAATAGTGACTACCTATTTGTAATAATAATTACGTGCGATAGAAATAGGTGATATTAAATATGCTAGATTCATAAAATTAGAAATACTGATTTTAAAGGAATCAAAGGCTAACATTAATTCTTTCGTTTAAAATTATTACTGTCCACTATTATAGCATTTATGAATACTGGATTCAAGTAAAACAATATTAATTAATTACACAATGTGTCCAAGAACCATTAACTCAAAGTTTGACTAACACTTGAATCCAGTATTCATAAATGCTATAATAGTGGACAGTAATAATTTTAAACGATACTTTTACTTTCTATTCTGTTAAAGGTCTAACTCAACCGGCAAAGATCGTATCGCTTGATAATCTATAAACGTTGTGTTAACTTATTAGCTATATTAAATTCAGTTTTTTATCAAATTAAAAATAACTGTATTAAGTTCAATGAATGTATAAAGAGCGAAAGATAAAGTCTTTTAATCACACTGAAATTGATGTAGTAAGTTCTAGTGGTAGGAAAGCATTTGCTTTATTGAAGTGAATTGAAAAGGTTCGCATAGTATTGTTTGTTGTACTACTTTCTGTTAAACTATTTGCTATATGTGTGATACTCAGGTCGATACCATGTGATCAATCTTGGGATACACGAACAAAATAAATATCTTTCCTTACAAAATGTATGAGAAAATGAATTTTCGTCATAATGATTCCTTCACGATCCAGATTTTTTTTTTTATGAAACGTTAAAAATACTTATTGATTTGGGCGTTTCGATTGTGTAATTTACTGAGTAAATTGCTTATCCTGTTAGTATTTGAATTTCATTCGTCAAGGAAAATTTATATTTGAAAGTTGCTTCAGTGGTTAGAGGCACGTCTATGACTAGATTTATTGAGACGCCACGTTGTCTTGTATGAACAAGCGTTGTAGATTAGCAGTGACAATTTTAAAAGCTATCTAAACTCGTAGCATTACTTACTTAAACGATTTTCTTCAAAATAAATATTCCGAAAGGGACATTTCCATGCTTCGATTTGTTTTTAAAATATTTAATATTTAGAACTCTTAGTAATCATAATTTTCATTTGAATCAACCTTTACATGTGTGTTGTCTATACCATCTTCTTACCTTTTCCTACCTAAGTTGGTTCAACGCAGTATGTTTTTGTCATCGAATCTCCTTTATCTTTTATCTATACCCTTTATATACATATTCTTCACACAATCTCTCCGTGCCTTCATAAGTCAACTTTTACTACTATATCCATCCAACTTCATATTTAATACTCGTTTAGTTATATGAACTTCTTTATGTCAAAAGGCGGCAAACGAACATGTGGGTCACCTGATTTTAAGTGATCACCACCGTCCATAGACGCTTGCAACAACAGGGGAGTCGCAAGTGCGGTGCAAGCCTGTGTATGGGGGAGGGTTAGGGAAAGGAAGTGGGCCTCCGGCGCTCTCACTGACCGAACGAAACGCAAAAATGCAAGCACTGTTACTTCTCGTCGGTGTTTCTCTTAGTGTTAGTGAAAAACAAAACGTTCTAAAATTATATAAAGTTCAATATTTTTGCCTGTAAAGGTGCGATATGCACTAATAAACGCAACGTTTACCGGCAGCCAGGTAACCCGCACGCTATGTGGAAGAACATAAAGACATATAAAAAACTGGCTTATTGAAATTCGTTGTCGAAACCCTTGCCTAGCTCTTAGACAAATAGTCACAGGAAATTGACTGAATTATAAAATTGTATATCAGAATGCCCTTACTTATCAGCATTCCAATGCATTGACATTGTATACCTAGATTAGTCACCTGAGTATTATATCTCGGTTCACTATAATTTTAAATAATTTTTTTTATACAAATAACCAAAAATGCTTAATCGGATTTTGGTCAGTGTATATGGCGGCCATTTCGAAATTCGCCATTTTGTTGTTATTTAATTTTCGTGTTTCAGGACTGAACAAACACGCAAAATTGTAAAGTCGTATGCCTAAAGGAATTGTTTCTAATTGAGCTTGCAAGATTTGACCTACACAAACATTACAAGCTAAATAAGGGCTTGTACAAAATAGGTATGCAGCCTTCAGTATATTTATACAGAGAATCGTGTGCCATGTTGCTTTCGGAATAATACATATACTGAGACAATATACAACGTGACTGTTTAAAGAGTGACAAACTTCAATCTTGAGAAAAATCAATCAATCAAAATACCCTTTATTCAATTTAGGCCCTGAGAAGGCGCTTATGAACGTCAAAGCTACTACCGGTTCGGAAAACAGCCCAGTCATCGAGAAGAACCGGCAAGAAACTCGATCTGGTTTATTTTTTCATGTCATATATTTGTATAGTAACATAAATATTCACATTCGTTATTAGTGGATGCACAGAGAGGGGCGTCATTTACAGACGTCACAATCGTTCACGTATTGATTGTGATAGTTTATGTTTACATTTAACGTACAAAATAATAATATCAAAACAAATACTAATAAACAACAAAGAGAACATAAGTTAAAGTCTGTTCTAAAACTATCAAAAGTAAGGCTACAAATTTAAATAAATCTAACTTGAATGGCCGATGACAAAACCTGCAAGCGGCGTCCCGGAGTTTATAATCTTCGATAATAAAACGCGAACAAAATAAATATCTTTCCTTACAAAATGTATGAGAAAATGAATTTTCGTCATAATGATTCCTTCACGATCCAGATTTTTTTTTTTATGAAACGTTAAAAATACTTATTGATTTGGGCGTTTCGATTGTGTAATTTACTGAGTAAATTGCTTATTTTCTACACAATTAGGTCTAATATCAAGTTCCTATTTTTTAAATTTATTGAGAACGAGTATCAAGTACTGAGTATCCTGTAAAAATATTGCTAACGAGTAAACAGTCACCCAGTTTATAAGGGCTTTTACAGCCTTCTTTTTGTTTTTGGCAACTAACCCTTCGTCTTGAATTATCGTTTTTGAAGAATATTGCATACAAACTTGTTATACATCCACGTGCCGTTTAGATCGATGACTAGGCGGTGACCCAGATAAACATCGCACGAGCCTAAAGAGCTAACGCTGCAACTCGTGCAACCCGCTGCCCACTGTTGCGACACCACGTAACCACGAGGCGATGAGGCACTTGCTCGGCATATTTAGTTTACGCTGAGGCATAACGCCTAAGGAGGACATTTCTGATTCTAACATCGATTCGTCGTCACCTCTCTAGTAGTAATTTAATTGTAACTTAAATTGTAATTTTGGTTATATTCAGATATGTACGGTAAAGTGTTGCGTTGTTTTGCACCCTTCGGCTGTAGCTTTCGGTAATTCACTTCTGTCCTAAAATTATTTTTGTTTACCTTTGTGTAGAAAACATAGACATTTTTATGACTTTAAGTCCTATTTAATCCTAAGTAAGTGGTATTTGTCAAAAGAACAAATAATTATAAGTAATAATAAAAAGTAACATAATTCTTCCATTTGGTTTTCGAAATGCCCGAATAAAAGTATGGCTATAAAAAAGTTAATTTTTGTTTATGAAGGGTTCAAGTAGTTAGGGTTAGTTTATGAAATGGTTAATTTTGGTGTATAAAAGTTATCACGTAGTTTCCACATTTTATGTCCGCATTATTAATACTTTCCGGTGGGTTCTTGTGATATCTCAGAATCCAAGGTATATATTATTATCTCTAAAACACTTTACCCGTGCACGGTAATGGCAAAATTAAACCCATGCTATGCAATAGCGGTTAAATAACGTAAGATTATGAATAAAACCCATTAATAATAGTTTTAAGAAAATATTTATCTTACGAAGGCTCCAAACGATGCGTTCCTAGTTGACAAACTAAAGAGATCACAACACTAAGATTAAGAAGAAAATTTGCTTCGTAAATAAAATGAAAGTTTTTATATACAGTTAATTATTATCGCTGCTTTATACTCAGAGCTGGAAAGTTATTAGGAGTTAGCTGTCAACACCTGGTGTTAAAGTTGGGCATCCACGAAGCGACGTTACGGCGAGTTAGAAATCAGAATGTGCCTTGATTGGCGGTGCTGAACTATACCTCCGGCCGGTGGAACTTCACTCCTTTGTTAGTCAAACTTTGAGTTAATGGTTCTTGGACACATTGTGTAATTAATTAATATTGTTTTACTTGAATCCAGTATTCTAAATATTCACATTCGTTATTAGTGGATGCACAGAGAGGGGCGTCATTTACAGACGTCACAATCGTTCACGTATTGATTGTGATAGTTTATGTTTACATTTAACGTACAAAATAATAATATCAAAACAAATACTAATAAACAACAAAGAGAACATAAGTTAAAGTCTGTTCTAAAACTATCAAAAGTAAGGCTACAAATTTAAATAAATCTAACTTGAATGGCCGATGACAAAACCTGCAAGCGGCGTCCCGGAGTTTATAATCTTCGATAATAAAACGTTTTGTTTGTTCAAATTTCGAAACATTATCCTTTGTTAGTTGGTTGGCTTCGCTTTCACTTTACTTTTACTATACCCGAAGGTCATTGACACTGTGCTTTAACATAGACGAAAATGGGTAGACGGGTTGACTATATTTTTTGTATTTTCTACACAATTAGGTCTAATATCAAGTACCTATTTTTTTAATTTATTGAGAACGAGTATCAAGTACTGAGTATCCTGTAAAAATATTGCTAACGAGTAACCAGTCACCCAGTGTATAAGGGCTTTTACAGCCTTCTTTTTGTTTTTGGCAACTAACCCTTCGTCTTGAATTATCGTTTTTGAAGAATATTGCATACAAACTTGTTATACATCCACGTGCCGTTTAGATCGATGACTAGGCGGTGACCCAGATAAACATCGCACGAGCCTAAAGGAGTAAATTGCTTATCCTGTTAGTATTTGAATTTCATTCGTCAAGGAAAATTTATATTTGAAAGTTGCTTCAGTGGTTAGAGGCACGTCTATGACTAGAACTGTTGCGACACCACGTAACCACGAGGCGATGAGGCACTTGCTCGGCATATTTAGTTTACGCTGAGGCATAACGCCTAAGGAGGACATTTCTGATTCTAACATCGATTCGTCGTCACCTCTCTAGTAGTAATTTAATTGTAACTTAAATTGTAATTTTGGTTATATTCAGATATGTACAGTAAAGTGTTGCGTTGTTTTGCACCCTTCGGATGTAGCTTTCGTAATTCACTTATCTAAAATTATTTTTGTTTACCTTTGTGTAGAAAACATAGACATTTTTATGACTTTAAGTCCTATTTAATCCTAAGTAAGTGGTATTTGTCAAAAGAACAAATAATTATAAGTAATAATAAAAAGTAACATAATTCTTCCATTTGGTTTTCGAAATGCCCGAATAAAAGTATGGCTATAAAAAAGTTAATTTTTGTTTATGAAGGGTTCAAGTAGTTAGGGTTAGTTTATGAAATGGTTAATTTTGGTGTATCAAAGTTATCACGTAGTTTCCACATTTTGTGTCCGCATTATTAATACTTTCCGGTGGGTTCTTGTGATATCTCAGAATCCAAGGTATATATTATTATCTCTAAAACACTTTACCCGTGCACGGTAATGGCAAAATTAAACCCATGCTATGCAATAGCGGTTAAATAACGTAAGATTATGTATAAAACCCATTAATAGTAGTTTTAAGAAAATATTTATCTTACGAAGGCTCCAAACGATGCTTTCCTAGTTGACAAACTAAAGAGATCGCAGCACTAAGACTAATAATAAAAATTTGCTTCGTAAATAAAATGAAAGTTTTTATATACAGTTAATTATTATCGCTGTTTTATCCTCAGAGCTGGAAAGTTATTAGGAGTTAGCTGTCAACACCTGGTGTTAAAGTTGGGCATCCACGAAGCGACGCTACGGCGAGTTAGAAATCAGAATGTGCCTTGATTGGCGGTGCTGAACTATACCTCCGGCCGGTGGAACTTCACTACTTTGTTAGTCAAACTTTGAGTTAATGGTTCTTGGACACATTGTGTAATTAATTAATATTGTTTTTCTTGAATCCAGTATTCATAAATACTGTAATAGTGAACAGTAATAATTTTTAAACTATACTTTTACGTTCTATTCTATCAAAGGACTAACTGAATCGGCAAACTTCGTATGGCTACATAATCTATAAATGTTAAACTTATTATCTGAATTAAATTCAGTTT
Source organism: Antheraea pernyi (assembly GCA_015888305.1). Classification (NCBI taxonomy): domain Eukaryota; kingdom Metazoa; phylum Arthropoda; class Insecta; order Lepidoptera; family Saturniidae; genus Antheraea; species Antheraea pernyi. The sequence continues at coordinate 21,314 of MU159633.1, forward strand.
TTTATCAAATTATACCTGTATTAAGTGCAATGAATGTTTAAAGATCGAAACATAGAGTCTTTTAATCGCATTGAAATTGATGTACTGATGTAAATGGATGTAGTTCTAGTGGTAGGAAAGCATTTGCTTTATTGAAGTGAATTGAAAAGGTTCGCATAGTATTGTGTATTGTACTACTTTCTGTTAAACTATATGATATACGTGTGATACCCAGGTCGATACCATGTGATCAATCTTGGGATACACGAACAAAATAAATATCTTATATTTTATAAAATGTATGAGAAAATGAATTTTCGTCATAATGATTCCTTCCCGATCCCGTTTTTTTTTTTTTTTATGAAACTTTTTTAAATATACTTATTGATTTGGGCGTTTCGATTGTGTAATTTACTGAGTAAATTGCTTATCCTGTTAGTATTTGAATTTCATTCGTCAAGGAAAATTTATATTGCTTCAGTGGTTAGAGGCACGTCTATGACTAGATTTATTGAGACGCCACGTTGTCTTGTATGAACAAGCGTTGTAGATTAGCAGTGACAATTTTAAAAGCTATCTAAACTCGTAGCATTACTTACTTAAACGATTTTCTTCAAAATAAATATTCCGAAAGGTTTTCGTCATAATGATTCCTTCACGATCCAGATTTTTTTTTTTATGAAACGTTAAAAATACTTATTGATTTGGGCGTTTCGATTGTGTAATTTACTGAGTAAATTGCTTATCCTGTTAGTATTTGAATTTCATTCGTCAAGGAAAATTTATATTGCTTCAGTGGTTAGAGGCACGTCTATGACTAGATTTATTGAGACGCCACGTTGTCTTGTATGAACAAGCGTTGTAGATTAGCAGTGACAATTTTAAAAGCTATCTAAACTCGTAGCATTACTTACTTAAACGATTTTCTTCAAAATAAATATTCCGAAAGGGACATTTCCATGCTTCGATTTGTTTTTAAAATATTTAATATTTAGAACTCTTAGTAATCATAATTTTCATTTGAATCAACCTTTACATGTGTGTTGTCTATACCATCTTCTTACCTTTTCCTACCTAAGTTGGTTCAACGCAGTATGTTTTTGTCATCGAATCTCCTTTATCTTTTATCTATACCCTTTATATACATATTCTTCACACAATCTCTCCGTGCCTTCATAAGTCAACTTTTACTACTATATCCATCCAACTTCATATTTAATACTCGTTTAGTTATATGAACTTCTTTATGTCAAAAGGCGGCAAACGAACATGTGGGTCACCTGATTTTAAGTGATCACCACCGTCCATAGACGCTTGCAACAACAGGGGAGTCGCAAGTGCGGTGCAAGCCTGTGTATGGGGGAGGGTTAGGGAAAGGAAGTGGGCCTCCGGCGCTCTCACTGACCGAACGAAACGCAAAAATGCAAGCACTGTTACTTCTCGTCGGTGTTTCTCTTAGTGTTAGTGAAAAACAAAACGTTCTAAAATTATATAAAGTTCAATATTTTTGCCTGTAAAGGTGCGATATGCACTAATAAACGCAACGTTTACCGGCAGCCAGGTAACCCGCACGCTATGTGGAAGAACATAAAGACATATAAAAAACTGGCTTATTGAAATTCGTTGTCGAAACCCTTGCCTAGCTCTTAGACAAATAGTCACAGGTAAGGGACAGTTGACGCATCTTGTTGATATCTTTTTAATATTTATATTTTTCTTCAATACAATGGAGTGTGAAAAAGTTTTAATACAAGTTGAAAATAGTTATGATGTCATTCAGTGTTTAATTTATCATTATTTATTTTATGAATATATTTTATCGTTTAAATTAGAGTTTAACTCTATCAACTTGATATTTTATAATGTGAACTATACTGACTGTATAGTAAACGCCTACAAAAAAGAGAAAGGAACTTCGTTCCAACTGGAGGTCAATAAACCTCTCAAGCTTTTTTTACATTACCGCCAATATATGTACGTAGGTTAGTTTTTATTTTAATTGAATCCGGTAGATGGTGTTACGAACGGGTTATAGGCTTATTTTCAAAGATTTCTCACATACCATCTGGGTATATGTTTGGGGGAGTCCTTTGATAGTTTGGATTTACAATGGGAAACGGTAGGTGTGGATTTAGGTTTATTAAAATTTTTCGCGTTTAAAAATACAATTGAAACCGATGACAATCGATTTGATGCGGATGAAGTTGCAATGATCAGCTAGTAAATAAATAAAATTATAGGTGGTAGAGCCACGCTGAAGCTATTATTGGTTTCAGCATGAATGGGTCGGCTCGTCAGGGGTACTACCACACTGTCACAGAAAACTGGCGTGAGGTAACAGCGCTTGCCCAGTTGCGTTTCGTTCGGTCCGTGAGAGCGCCGCATCCCCTCCCCATTCCCGCCTCCCCCAAACACAGGTCGGCAACGCACTTGCGACTCTCCTGGTGTTGCTAGAGTCTATGGACGACGGTGATCACTAACCAACAGGTAATCCGCCTGTTCGTTTGCCGCCTATAATATAAAAAGGAGATGTTTCAACCGTTTTCGCATTGCATTGAAAAAATACGTATAGAATAGTTGCTACCATAACAAAAGAATAAAGTATCTGAGCGCATTTCTTATCTTTAGATATTTTATAAGGAACGTTCAATAAGAATCTAAAGTTTTACATAAACTCCTTTCAATTGTATAGTCAAAGGGATATTTCAACTTTATCGTTACGCGTTAAAGTAGGTTTTGCAATGAAAACGAGAAGTAAACGTTTTATTCAAACTTATTGGTCACATTTTGCATGGTGACTTCGCGTAGATTACCTCTCTATGTGGATGGTTAGCATTTCGCTCTATATTTGCACACAAAGTGTACCAAATTCTGAGATAAAATATTATACCAGTTTCCGTTAGTTATAGTGTGATTATTTTTGGCTACGGTTAAAAGAAGTAGAGACAGTTTTGCTTAGTTCTTGTTCGTGGGCATTGTTAATGATTCAAGGTGTAGCCGTGCTTGCAGATAAATCTATATATATTATAAGAATGTAAATCCAACGTGTCTGTACATTTTCGACTTTCGGGGAAAAAAATTGTTGCAGGAATAAGTAATAATCAATTTCAATCATTTTTGGAAATGTCTCTCTGTCTACCTATCTATCTATTTGTTTGTTTATATAAACCCGCATCACTGCTAAAGTACTGGATTCTTAATTACCAAGAAAATCATAAAGCATATCCTCGAGAATAACTTTTTTTTTATATCAAGAGAAGGCAAACGAACAGATGGATCACCTGATTTTAAGTGATCACCACCGTCCATAGACACTAGCAACACCAGGGGAGGCGCAAGTGTGTTGCCAGCCTGTGTAAGAGAGAGGGGTTGGGAGAATGGGAAGGGAGGTGGGTCTTCGACGCTCTCACCGACCGAACGAAACGCAACAATGCAAGCACTGTTACTTCACGTCGGTTTTCTGTGAGTCTTACTAACTTAGTCTTTGTTTCGTTACAATCGGTCCACTGTATCAAAAGTTATTGTAATTTTTATAATAACGCGACTTAAGTACGAGAGAAATGTTGATAAGTAAAATTTTAGTAAAATGTATAAATTACAAAATTAATCACAATAAGTGAAGAAAAAAATAATGCCCTAGTTCGATCTGAAAGTTTCAATAGGTATACTTTATACAAGCTGACCCGCGCAGTTTCGCCTGCGCCAAATCGGTTATTACCGGTTCCAGTTGTATTTGCAAACGTCAAAAATCATAAAAAATCCTAAAACCCGATTGCAGCGACACCTACCGGGACCGATTATATTTTCAAACTAATCAGCCCACTCGTCTAAGTTCATATGAACAAAAATCTATAAAAACACCTAGAACCCCATTCCAGCGTCACCTATCGGGTGCAATTGTAAAATTTATTTTACTTTTACCATAAAAAGCATCCTTTCGCATAAGATATTAAACTTAGATATATAGTGTTGCGGACGTTTTTTGGCAAGCTATAGATTTTATTCCTTTATTTCAAACCGTTCAAGCACCGCATGCCATATTGTAGAATTCTTACCGACTTCAATTACATCTGTTGTGATTGATTATTGAAAATATATATTTATCATAATAAAAAGAGTAGCCTGTTGCACTCAGGGATAATATTTCATCTTTCTAACAGTGAACGAGTTTTCAAAATCGAATCAGTAGTACCGGAGATTACCCCGAACATCCAAACTCACAAACACATTACCTCTTTACAATGTTAATATAGATTATACAAGCATTTTTTTTAAATATATTTTGTGATTTTATTCTAAAATACATTGAACCTGATGGTATCCGTTATCATTACCGATATCCGTTACCAATCGCTATTATAATGCAGGCCTGCCCAAATATCTTTCCATAATCTTTTATAGTGGTAGAGCCACGCTGAAACTATTACTGGTTTCAGCATGAATGGATCGGCTCGTCCATGGGAGTACCACCCTCTCATAGAAAACAGACGTGAAGTAACAGTGCTTGCATTGTTGCGTTTCGTTCGGTCAGTGAGAGCGCCGGCGGCCCACCTTCTCTCCCTTCTCCTCCTCTCCCTCTCCCTCCACTAACCCCTTCCCCCAAAGGGTGGCAACGCACTTGCCACTCCTCTGGTATTGTTGGTGTCCATGGACGGTGGTGATCACTTAACAGCTGGTAACCCAACTGTTCGGTTGCCACTTATGACATAAAAAAAAACTGTTCATGAAAGATTCAATGTTGTAGGAAGAAGGGATCACGTTTGATGGGAGACAGTCTCATATCATCACAGAGAGATATATCGAATTTCTTTGTTTTATTTAAAAAAAAATATAGCTTTTAGCGTTTGAACACAATCTCATTTGATGTTAAATGATGTGGTCTAATATTGTTAACACGCGAAACATTTTTTTTTATTATAGGGGGCAAACGAACAGGCGGGTCACCTGATGGTAACAATTTTTTTTATATTATAGTTGGCAAACGAACAGGCGGGTCACCTGATGGTATGTGATCACCGTCGTCCATAGACACCAGCAGCACCAGGGGAGTCGCAAGTGCGTTGCCGGCGTGTGTTTGAGGGAGGGGAAAGCTCCAACGCAATTGCTAGAATTGGAACCTACATACATAGATGCGGTACCTGAACATTAACTAAATTATCATCGCTTCATGCTGAGATACAGTTAACTATAGAGATCTGTCTCAAAAGCATATTGCTTGTAGTTTTGTTATGAAAGGAAAAGAGGGAGTTACGGTGAACAGTTCCTTATAAAATACTTCTCAGCAAGGCAATGTCTCTAGGGAGCTAAAGAGGTTCAATGTTCTTGGTAATGTCTACATTATGTACAACGATAACTACCCATCACTGCAATATGTCCAAGACTGACGAGGAAGTATTTTTTTTTTATTGTACAATGGTTAAAATGACTGCACTATGCCTGATGGTAAGCACAGTACAATCCAAAAACAACGGCGACCACCGAGTGAGACACACAATCCATCGCCGGTCGCCGCTGTTATGCCGGCCTGCGAAAAGCTGGATATGCACAGGCTGATCGCGAAACGCGACCCCCAGAGGTTAATTACTATGACGGGCTTTTTCACTATATACATGGTGGTTGCGACCCAGTCAGACCATGCAGATTAACCCAAAAGTGCGCAAAATATTCGTTGATAGATCGAACTTATGTTGATACAACGGATCGGGTGAATATGGACCTTATATGCTAATTACGATTCTGAGACTCCGACATATAGCGTAGATTAGAATGTTCGAATATTCACATCTAGAATATTGAGGCTGTTGTTTTTGCTGAAATGTTATCAATAGAGGTGGAGGATAACATTAAATCATTGTATAACTAATCAATTTGACACATGTATATAATAATTTTGGAATTTTCAAAAGAAAATACCTTCCTTACTCCGTAACTTTGTAACGCTTGATGTCCAGAAGCCGAACATACAGTTTTAATAAATAAAAATATTATTTAATAAACCCATAAGAACTTTATTTCAATCTTTCCAAAATTTGCCTCGAGCGCTTCTATGTAAATTTAGTGGAGAATTAGAAACCAAAAGTGATACGGCATGTGACCGTTGCTTTTTATAAATTTTGTTTAAAATGTATCAAACATGTCCATTATGTTGCAGTGTCCTTTTAGTATATGGCGCAGGATTCGTGATCGGTAATCGACGGAGGAATGTATCGGAATGAATCCACGAGCACCGTCGCACCCTCCGCGGCTGAACCAAGGAATACTAGCTGTAACGTAAAATATAAAAAAATATTTAAAATTCACTAAAAACTACTTTTCCATCTTTTTCCGAATCAGTTCAAGGAAAACTTTCATATATTTCGAATGTTAAAAAAGGCTTACTTTAATAAATCCACTTTTAAGATCTCTAATGATTATTCTGATTACATACTCAATTCCAAACACCGGATGAGAAGATTATCTCTACTTATGTTAATTAAATATCTGTGTTTCTTTAAAACTTATATCTAATCTAATAAAATATGTAATTTATAGTATTATCGTCTTTATAAATCTAATATACATAATATTATAAATATGAAATTATGTTTGTTTCATTTCATTACCAGCGTTTAAGCATAAACAGGTGGAGTTTTTAAAAATAAAGGCATAGAAATCAGTTGTTTTAGACAATTAGATCTTTATGAATAAATGTCAAATGTATTTTAATACCGTCATTATTATTTAATTATTGTCGTTAGTGACCGTCTAGACTCGTAGAGGTTGAAATTCGACCACCATCCATTAAATTTAGATTTCAATATTATTGAGATTTTTTTGTCAGTGAAGTATGACGAATAGTGGCTTACAAACAAAAACTTCGACTAGTAAGGAAAGAATCGTTCCCATTAATCTTATTGGAAACACGAAACCTCGTCAATAGTTACTAAAAAAAAAGAAATTCGGTTGACTAACAGAGGAGACAAAAGTACTAAACTTCCTCTCTCTTTGCATCCACCAAAAGTGAATGTAATCTTGTAAAAACGATCGAAATAATCGAGTTTCTTGCCGGTTCTTCTCGATGATTGAGTCGTTTTTAGGACCGGTGGCGCTTTTTACGTTAATAAGGGCCTTCTCAAGGCCATAATTGAGTTTAAAAAAATTGGACTCATATAGATATTCCCAAAATAATAACCAACAACTCATATATTAGTATTCAGAGCAGTGTAAAATATATTTGCAGATATGCCAACACGGACGTAGCTAAAGGAGGGGGAGGGGCATTGTGGGGCAATGCCCTACATTACAAATACTAAAAACGAAGATAAATTATTATAATTAAATTATTTGTTCATAGTTTGAGATTCAAAAAATGTAGTGATAATTTTTTTTTTTTTTTCCGAACATACCACAGTTAGTGACATTCGAGGGCAGGTTAATTATCATAATTTTTTTACTTTACCTCAAATTCGAATCTAGCGACAAATTGTCATGTTTTATTGAAGCATAATCACAATACAAGGAATTCAACTGCAAACTATAAATTCGCAATAAATTCAATGTTGGTATTATTTGAACAACAATCATAATTGTTAATGAACTATTGTTATCAATAAAAACAATTGTATACATGCGTAGATATACGATTAATATATCAGTCGATCAGAAATATCAATATGTAATAATTTAATCAGAATTTTAAATCCATTTGTAAAATATGTATAAAATTTTATTAAAGTGTTTTCTTAAAAATTTCATTAGTAACAATACTTATTTCATCTCGTAATTCAATGCTGTAAACGTAGACTTCGGAAAATGTAAAAGAAATAACAAAGATTAAAATGTCTTTACGATACAACGAAGGTTCTAATTATTTATTATCTGTAATCATTACAGGAACTGTTTATTATAATTTTTGTTTTTTTACGATGTCTATTATAATCAAGAAGAGTTTAACAAATATCAATATGTAATAATTTAATCAGAATTTTAAATCCATTTGTAAAATATGTATTATTAAAGTATTTCTTAAAAAAATCATTAGTAACAATACCTATTTCATCTCGTAATTCAATGCTGTAAACGTAGACTACGGAAAAAGTAAAAGAAATAACAAAGAATAAAATGGCTTTACAATACCACGAAGGTTTTAATTATTTATTATCTGTAATCATTACAGGAACTGTTTATTATAATTTTTGTTTTTTTACGATGTCTATTATAATCAAGAAGAGTTTAACATCAGATATAAAATTCATGAGTGCGATGGTGTAGGATAATGGGAAGATCTCAAAAAGTATTATTAACCATACTTCAAAGGCAAATTTTTAAATCATAAGCATACTCATATATCTCTATAATCATTTGTTTCTGGCGCGACAGGAACATAATTGTTATGTGTTATACATGTAATTGTATGCCATTATTGGTAGTTGTTTTTACTTTACATTTTTATTCTAATTTTTTTATTTACACCTAATGTAATATACTTTACATTTTAGGTTATATAGAAAACTTTGGGTTATCCACATAATAAAAGAAAATGTATATAGACTGAAATTATGGTTGGAGAAAAAAAATGTCTTGTATTTTTATTTATTATTTAAGTATGTATATATACATATATTATACACCCTATAGGGTATGGCTATAATCTCTTTAAAAATCCATATTATATTTATGTTAATTCTAATTAAAATTATAAATGCGAGAGTTTGTTACGATTTTACACCTTAATTATTCAACCTATCATTGTGAAATTTTACAGACATTTACATGCCAAAAGTACCGAAAAATTACTGCTTCTGAGAGATAGGGCTAACCTACCTTAAGTCGAGCGAAGCCGCGGAAAATAGCTAGTAAAATATCAACAATGCTAATTGTACGCCAATTCCTAAAATTTCATTACTTCATGCCAAAGTTCGAACTAATGCACATCGTATCAACATTCTATCGTTCAAACGATTAAATCACTATGATTGACTACAAGTTTAACCGTTCCTTCAAATTAAGATTCCATACAATACTCTATGAAAAACATTTATCTAATAAGATTTAATAAGAGAGGCTAATCTTTACATAAACTGCTTTGCTTTTGGATCTTCTTTCACATAAGCGAAAGAAAACGAGCCGTAAAGGAAAACGAATGAAATTAATTTTGGTATTATTTATACTCGTATTGTTAGCGATATCAGTACCTCTAATTTATTCGTAATATATGGACCGTATCTCTCATAGGATCAGTTTTTTTATGATTTATAACTTTACGTGCGTTGAGAACATGTAAATGTTCAACTGCATTCATTATGTAGGTACTTGAATTGACTTCAGTACTCACAACTATTATTGAATGAACCACTTTTTATAAGACGTACAAGAAACTCATTATTCTAGTTTTAACTGGACCAGTCTAACTATAAATTTTATTGGGTTAGCATCGGTCACCGTAAAGTAAGTTAGACTGATTACGTTTGCCATGGGAGAGGCGCTGAGACAGATACCGCGGAATACACTCTGTCTGAATGTGTTGCGTGGGAAGGTCGTCGCTGCACTCTAGTTGCGGTGGTAAGACACGATCTCTTACTGCCGAGTGTGGTGAAAGCCATGCTCGTAATTGAGAGCGGTGGCCTCCTTCTGCGAGGTAGTCCTTCAGAAGGAAGCGGCGGAGAAGGTCCGCGAGAAGGAGGCGTTTCCTCGCCTTCTTCTGGTACTGTAGCAGAACCTGGGGAGGATAGGTCCCCCGACCCATATCCCCATTGTATAGGTTCGGCTAACGGGTCTCTTCATTAGGCCGGGACCCGGTGGCGTCTGACGCTGGGCCGACCACTAGGGCGGCAAGGTGTTTACAAGGCCGACCTTTTACCGCCCCAGTAATGTGGTCGATGGAAAAAAAGACTGATTACGCTTATTTCAATAAATAATGAGAATACTTACATAACCTAGAAAATCGGATAAATCAACGACAGATATACGCAGAACATTCCATCCTGTGACAAAACTTGCACGAGACGGTTCATATATGTACATTCCGGCTACTGTATCGACACCTTCAGACACTAATTTCTTAGCCAGGACTATGATATGATCTAAACTAGTTACTGGTTCAACGTATACGTTCACTTCTACAGTACCGCCCGGTGTCATATCAAATGGGAAAGATGCAGTACAACTTTGATATATATCTGGCGTCAAAAACAAATCGCTGTCCGCATCAATGCCTTCCATTCCGATAGACGAATAATTTCCAAGACTCCAGGTCACGAAACCTTCGCACAACCTTTTATCGAGCGTAAATAGATTATCAAAACCTGCTTCGAAATCGTATGTTACGCATTTTTCTTTATCATTGTCAACTGAATTCGATGCTGGTCGTGTCGTGGACTCAACATCTTCGTAAGCAGAACAACTCTCTACAATATTTTTGGGTGAAATGTATCGCAATGAATCGACCAAAATTTTAGATCCTTCAGATTGTATCCCCAGTAGACTTATCTGAAAATAAGGATTATTATATTTGTCATGATATATCTATTCAGACAAGGAAGGGATATTAATTACACGATAAAGGCATCATAAATACAATTCTGTATGATTAATTGCAGGTAAGAGTGCGAATGAATTATCAATAATTATTACATGGACAATAATAATAATAGAATAAATAACAAATTCAGTAGAAAGCAAAAAAATATAGGAAGAAGTTTGATTGTTTTGCATTTGTTCATCAAAATTGTAATCAATAGTTGTTTTATTGATAAGATTGAAGTAATCGAACGACATTTACAATTAGTAGTCAGATCTACATAGATATTATAAAAATTAATGTTGATCGTATCATGATTTTTCATGTAATTACAAGATTACCAAATTAGAAACTTGAATACGAATAGATATTAGGTTAATAAATATTATGTTAATATACATTAGTTTGTAAGATTTTATCAATCGATAATATTAGATGCTGTAAAATGTTTAAAACTTGAAGAAGTTTTTACGCTTAGTCCCCAAAATAATGGCATTGTAGTTAGAAGACTAGTTGTAAGTAGAAATAATGGTGATCTGGAGTTATCTTGATAAGGTCATTAGATATTTGAAGATGTATTAGTTAATATTAAAACGTATGTACTGAAGGAAGTCAAACAATATGAGGGTTTTCACCGTATCTAATGTGTGATAAGAATAATTTCAATTTTTATGTCTTATTTTATAAAATAGTGTTAACATATTTGGATTTTTCGTTTATTCGAGCAGTTTACAGGATTTCTATATAATTCGTTACGCCTTTTTCTTCTATTACATTAACAGAAAATATATTACAAAGATTGAAAATCATACTAAAGGGAGTTTTCATTTTAGGATCAAAATCAAATCTTAAGTTTGAACAATCGCTACCTTATTAATAGGTTAATAAAGGGTGTCGAAGATCTGTCAATTATATTAGAAGGAATTATTTTGGTTGACCTGTTTCTACTTCAGTTTGAAATTAACTTCTATAATTTATTTTCGGAAACCTTTTGATATTACAATTCGTTTCCAATTTACATTTGTTAAGAGTAGCTCTTATGATATTTACTATATTAATTAAGTCTTTGATTATTCCACTATTTGATTCTTTATTTTAGAATGCAGACTAAGAACTTACATAACCATCGAAGGACTCTAAACCAATTGTGGTCATTCTTAAATCGTGCCAGCCATTGTTAAAATCTTCTTGAGCAGAATTATACATGTAAGTGGCAACAACTACATCGCTTCCAGTTGGATTAATTGCATTAACTATTATTGATATAAAGTCGCTTGGCGAAACCGATTCGATGTATATTTTAATTTCTATCTCTCCTCCAGCTTCCATTGCAAAAGGGAATGATGTCACACAACTGAATGCTGAGTTCGGATATATAAATTTATTACTGCTCTCATGAGGTTGTTCGACATTAATGTCTGTATAACTTCCGATGTCCCATGATTGGAAATCGCCACATAAAGATGAGTTATTAGTAAACATATCATCGAAATCATGTTCAAAATTATACACAACACATGTTTCACAATACAAAAATGTACTTAATATTGTTATTACGAATAAACAAAAATACTGTGACATCGTGTCCAACTGATTTACTATACTGCCAACTTCCGAATGTTATAATTCTAGTGTTAAGCTACTATTTATCAAGGATAAGATTATCGAAGCTGGTTTTGATAAACATGTTTGAAGTATTTTTATAAGTATTCAGTCAAATTATTTGTGTGTTTTATGCTTTGGGACTTAATTGTGAATATCTAGTACCTCTGTAAAGTTATTGATATTATTTTATACACAGGTAGGAGTTGAATTACGTCATAAAATTTTCACTTATAGTTAGCTAATTACTGATTACTTATGGGTTATATTTGGGAATTGCTCGTAAGCATCTAAATCAGTGGTCCTAATTTGTGTGTTTTATGCTTTGGGGCTTAATTGTGAATATCTAGTACCTTTGTAAAGTTATTGATATTATTTTATACACAGGTAGGAGTTGAATTACGTCATCAAATATTCACTTATAGTTAGCTAATTACTGATTACTTATGGGTTATATTTGGGAATTGCTCGTAAGCATCTAAATCAGTGGTCCCCAAACTTTTTTGACATAGAAACCCATAGACATACCAGAAATACACAACAGGAAGCGATAGACCGTCTTCGGAGGAGAGTTCCAAAGGTCAAATTTAAGCCGCAGTTACAGAAAACCAGAGCGGACATGGGGCAAGTCATCCCACCCATCCAAATTCCTGTCTCGGGACCACTGGATCATATGGAAAATGCTATACTCGAGTTCAAAGCCATACTCGAAGCCACGATTAAAGTAAACACACTGACGTGTACACAAATCCTAGAGGCCCACCATCTGGGACTCGTGGACTTGAGAGATGCTAGACTAGAGGAAGCGGAAGCGGCCATCTATAACAACGACACTGCCCAAGTCATAGCAGGAGTAATGACGGGTAGCTACATGACCGCTTACAATTCCACCAGCGGTTTCGTACTAGGGAAAGAAAATGAGACACGGGAAGCAACTCAACCTCAGAAGTTCGAAGCGCCCCCGGAGGATCCAATCGTAGTAGTCGCTCGGTGCACAAGAATCATGCTTGAAGAAAAGATTCTCGAGAGAGTAAAAACCACCTCGAGGTTTCTAAATCCAGCAGTGGCGGAAAGCACCAAGATGACACCCAAGATCAAATGGACGAACGGGGTCCTTATTTTAGAATGCAGACTAAGAACTTACATAACCATCGAAGGACTCTAAACCAATTGTGGTCATTCTTAAATCGTGCCAGCCATTGTTAAAATCTTCTTGAGCAGAATTATACATGTAAGTGGCAACAACTACATCGCTTCCGGTTGGATTAATTGCATTAACTATTATTGATATAAAGTCGCTTGGCGAAACCGATTCGATGTATATTTTAATTTCTATCTCTCCTCCAGCTTCCATTGCAAAAGGGAATGATGTCACACAACTGAATGCTGAGTTCGGATATATAAATTTATTACTGCTCTCATGAGGTTGTTCGACATTAATGTCTGTATAACTTCCGATGTGCCATGATTGGAAATCGCCACATAAAGATGAGTTATTAGTAAACATATCATCGAAATCATGTTCAAAATTATACACAACACATGTTTCACAATACAAAAATGTACTTAATATTGTTATTACGAATAAACAAAAATACTGTGACATCGTGTCCAACTGATTTACTATACTGCCAACTTCCGAATGTTATAATTCTAGTGTTAAGCTACTATTTATCAAGGATAAGATTATCGAAGCTGGTTTTGATAAACATGTTTGAAGTATTTTTATAAGTATTCAGTCAAATAATTTGTGTGTTTTATGCTTTGGGGCTTAATTGTGAATATCTAGTACCTTTGTAAAGTTATTGATATTATTTTATACACAGGTAGGAGTTGAATTACGTCATCAAATATTCACTTATAGTTAGCTAATTACTGATTACTTATGGGTTATATTTGGGAATTGCTCGTAAGCATCTAAATCAGTGGTGCCCAAACTTTTTTGTTTTGTAGACCCCTTACCAATTTCCCTATCTTTTGAGTAGCTTTGTATCCAACCACAAAGCGAATTGCTTGCTAAATGAAATCTAATATGTAATTAGGTTTTACATTAATTAAGTTTCTACTATGTAATTCATAATTATTTAATGCTTTCATTCAAATTAAATTTCATCAAAACTACTTATAAAATAATTTTAAGTTCATCGCATCATCGATCAGAGTTTTTCATCTTACTGCCGGATATATGTAATCGTGAAATTGTATGAATCTAGCTCTATAACCCACTATAACCCCCATTAAACTAACCAGTTAATAATCGAACGGAGTTTTTGCGGGAACTTGGAATGTCTTGGAATGTGAGGGATTTTATATTTTATTCATAATCTTGTGTTATTAGGTTCTATATTTTGTAATCTTAGCGATATTTTACGTAATATAATTTAATTATTGTGCAAAAGTGAAGTGAGTGGGACATAATATAACGGAACATGAACTTTGAGTTACTACAAAAACTCCTTGGAAAGTTTTAACAAGAGGGCTACCATCCTATTAGTTCATTGATATGATCGCAAGAGACTTGTAATATCAACCTACGCGATAATCGCAGCCAAAAAAATAGTAAAAAAAAAGAATTAGCCAAATAGGTGCAGTATTAATACATACATTTTCATTTATTGAGATAGACTTAAATGTAATGCCAACATTCGAATAAATTAATACAGTATATTATAAAACGCAAGCCGAACTGATAACAACTGTGAGTCTAAAAGCGTGTTCATATGTAAATAAATACAGTATATCAAAATTTGATAATAATTATCTAATGCACCTACTTATATAAAATACGTTTTACTCCAAAGGTATCTGAGTAATTTTTTAAAATAATTTGAATTCGTTTCTCGCAGTAAAATGTCCGAAGCACTGGAATTACAATTAAATATATTTAAATAATATTCTTAGAAATAATACCAGTTAGTAAAGAGCTTCATCAAACGAAAGCCGTGAGCTTAAAATTTTAAAATGGTGGTAGAGCCACGCTGAAACTTACTGGTTTCAGCATGAATGGGTCGGCTCGTCCGGGGTAGTACCACACTCTCATAGAAAACCAACGTGAAGTAACAGTGCTTGCATTAATGCGTTTCGTTCGGTCAGTGAGAGCGCCGAAGGCCCACCTCCCCTCCCCTCCCCTCTCCTCCTCTCCATCTCTCCCCTAATCCCTTTCCCCTAAAGGGTGGCAACGCACTTTTGACTCCTCTGGTGTTGTTGGTGTCCATGGACAGTGGTTATCACTTAACAGCAGGTGACCCACCTGTTCGTTTGCCACTAAAAAAAAACGTATATTTGTATGAAGTTCGGTGAAACTAAAGGCCTTGGCAGGCTAACAGTGTAGTCACTTCCAAAAAGAGAAGGTATATTTGGACCTTCAAATTATTCAATATTTTCGATTATGTTTAGTACTTGCCCTTACTAGAATTATGTTAACGGCATTACTTAAGCATTGAGGCGTAAAAACCTTTGAAGCCGAATTGCGTAAGTGAGCAATACAAATAAATAGCTTCATGAATAATGCGGTTGTCTTTACGGAGGTATCTCGGTGTTTTGCCTCACCGACCGACGAATGCCTTTTCATTTTACAACATTTAGTGATGTCAGTATTTTCTGATTCGGCTCGAAAGATTAACAACCGAAAAAAATAAATGAAGAAAAAACGGAGGTCGCACACTAGCGAAATTTACCAAAAATTGGTCTTTAATCATTTTCAAACTTTTTTTCACGATTGTGGTTCCTCTGGACACTCAATACGAAACTATTAAAAATAATCATTCATAAATATTTTTATATATTATATATATTATCATATATATTATCTATTAAAATAAAAAGTTTTTGACTATGGATTCCTACGAGAATGTTCACGTTTGTGGAAAATGTATAATATTATAATATATTCCAATTACTAACCTATATTAGGTTAAATCATATTATCTACTAGTATAACAGGAATTTGGTTACCGAAATTAGCCTGTGTCCACCATCGTTCACGTATTGAGTCACTCTATAATAGCCTTTTGACACCAAAACCCGCTTGACATGGCGCTTAAATTCGCAATCCGGCAAATCGGTATAATATCCTTTGGGACTTTGTTGTAAAATCTAAATAATATAATCTAAATAAAATAAAAGTTTTTGACTATGGATTCTATACTTACGAGGATGTTCAATTATGTCATTGCTTGTACAACTTAATTGCACATTTTTTTAGCTGATAGACTTGAACGTGAATATGATTGTACACGTTTGTGGAAAATGTATTATATTATATTCCAATTACTAACCTATATTATGTCAACATTAATCATATTATCTACTAGTATAACAGGAATTTGCTTACCAAAATTAGCCTGTGTTTCTAGTAGTCGACCGTGCGACTGAGCTGCACGGGGTTCACCTTGTTAACATAGGTATTTACAGTTCGGTCTCCCGGTGATGCTCGGCACTGATGCTCGGTTATTGTCAGATCCTGATTCTGTCTTCGATACTCCGATCCGCTCAGTCCACCCGCACTCACTACATTGTTCTCTATTTAGCTTAATTTTCGAGCTATATCCATCGCTGCGAAAGGTCGATAGGTAATGTACGATACCTTATAACTTTCTTCAATAAATTATATTCAAATTATAGAGTAGAAAATTTGTGAGGATAGATGGCTATTAGTTATTCTTTTACATAAAAAGTTTTATTTAGACTGTGGAGAAACTTTACAGTAATATAACTTATACGTCAGAATATCATATAAGCTATTTATACATACGAGTGCTCCTGCAGTGGTCGAACTTCAACCATAAAGAATGTTTTTTTCCAAATTTATAAACCGTAAAGCTCTTTAAAAAAACTAAAGAAAAAATGAGTAAAGAAAATCGACTGAGAAATAGGGAAATGAGATGTTTTTAACTGTTTTCCCACTGCCGATTTATATATAGATAAACTAATAACTGACTGCCTGACATATAAACCCATAGCGCAAACTACTAGGCAGTAGAAATTTGTATGTGGGTACCTTTTACACTATAGGTGAGCACTACGAAAGAATTCTCGGAAATTGCTAGTAATAAAGTAGCCAAATGAGTATAAACTAAGTTTGAAAAAAAATCTTACTATATTTTTTTTATAGTAGCACGGCAAAATGACTGCACTATGCCTGATGGTAAGCACAGTACAATCCAAAAACAATGGCGACCACCGAGTGACAAACTATCCATCGCCGGTCGCCGCTGTTTTACTACAAGCACCATGGTTAACTTACTGTAATACGTTAAACAAAATATTTATTTTTTATGTCATAGCAGGCAAACGAACAGGTAGCTTGATGTTAAGTGATAACCACCGTCCATAGACACTAACAACGCCAGGGGAGTCGAAAGTGCGTTGCCAGCCTGTGTTTGAGGTAATGGGGGAGAGGAGAAGGAAGGGGAGGGGAGGTGGTCCTTAGGCGCTCTCACTGACCAAACGAAACGTAACAGTGCAAGCACTGTTACTTCACGTCGGTTTTCTATGAGAGGGTGGTACTACCCCGGATGAGCCGACCCATCCATGTTGAAACCAGTAATAGCTTCAGAGTGCCTCTACCTCCTACCTAAAAATACAAAGAATTCAATTATGACTAAAACACTATTAGGTGTGGTCGGCGAATGTATTTCCACCCGTGTTGGGAGGTGGCTTTTAGTTGGTTTTGTATCTAAAGTATCTTCTTGTACCAACTTTGTAGTTCTCCGTCTTGGGTTATGTTGAGCGACCAAGGTGCTGTCAAAGGAAATACAACATATAGCGTCACTGAATTACGATTTTATATTCTCTAAATTACGGCACAATACCCCAAAACATATATAAAACTGATTTTCAAAAGTCACGAAAAACAAGAGACAATAAATAGAAATTCGGTTCTCCGAGAGACGAAGTGACATGTCTAGTAACATTTGGTCCAGACTTAAATTCTCATTTCGTCAATGGCAGATAGTTTATATAGTGGCGTAGTCCGGGCGGCGTAATGTCTTATAATATTTCTTATAAATTACCGAAGATCCGTTTGCTCTTTTTGTTGTTTTCACAGATTTTATTTATCTATAATTTTACCGGCATTTTGTGATTCTCTTTCATTTTATACATATATCAGTTTGTTACTGTTTGAAGGACCCTTCCTTCAATATGTCCATATGCACCTATTATGCCAATTATGCCCCAAAATATATTTGAATTATATGCCAATTTACACCATAGTTATATGTATAGTTAGATTAAATGGAAGGAATTGCAAACACCGTAACACTTGATGTCCAAGTTAGGTCACTTTGTCAACAATGCGCTAGTCACCCAGTGTTGCGGTAAAGGTCAATAGCGAAAGAGTAATCTGTGTGCCAATTCTCAACATATTTGGGTTACTGTAAAATATATTTAGTTTAAAAGTAAATTACTGGCCAGCTAATGCTTGCGACTTTGCTGATATGAATAGGGTACATCATGAAATTTACTTGTGTTGTTTTTAAATGTTAATATCACTATTACTGCACAAGTAATAACCGTAAAAATATGAAAGCTAGATTACTCTCTGAAAAGTCTTCTATTTGCTAATAATGAGCAGTAGGAGTTCAAGTGAAACCCTTTAGTCGAAACTGTATGTTAATTTAATTTATATCGAAGGCAAGTTTAATAGACACAGGGTATTTCCAGACAATCTGTGGTAATGTGTAAAATACAAAGCGTATAGTTCCATTAATATACATAACGAAAATGTATATACCGTGTATACGAAGTGATATTATTCTGCATTTTGCCACCGAGTAACTACACAAATTATAAAAAATATGTGTAGAATATCCAGATATCGTGTTTCAAAAGCAAAACAAACATTTTCTTTTCAGTCAATTTAAAAAAGAATTGTAAATTTCCAAATAAAAAATACGACCTTTTAGCATAAAACTGTGTTTAACCACTGTGATATTCATTTTTGAATGTGGCACCCGATATCTTCAAAGTGATTCATTCACTGATAACTGATACAGATTGTACCTAAGTAAGCTAAGTACATTCATACTGAAGAAATCGTTACGTTTTAATTAGAAACTTTAGGAATATTAAATCAACATTTCACTTGTCGCGACATTCTACAAGTAATTACATTAATTTTGTATAGTTTTCACATAGAACTATTATGATTTTGTAATCTTTATCACGGTGTAAACATTGTTTCTATCAACGCAATATTTATAATAAGGTTTTATGAAATGTGGTCCACAAACAAAATAAAATGGAAAATTATGATACTATTTCAGCCAATGATATTATAACTACAAAGCTGTAGATACGTTAACTACATGATATTGACAAAATAAATCGCACGATAACGCTCACATACGTACAGTAATATTGCAACGCCACACTGTCGAATATGGAAGTAAGATGGCATATTCTCAATATCGGTGGTGAAAAAGAGATAGTTATATATTGGTTAGATACGGGCGGGTTGACGGGGCAGCCTTCAAAAATAAGTAAGTTAGACAAGTTTTAACAAGGCGCTACTACTATCATTGATTTCAGCTGGTATGGAAATCATTGGTATTTGGATATAATTATATAGAAGAGAAATTATTTTTTATCGTTATTATTTCACAGGTTTGGGACTGACCGTGTATTCACAGGGTCAGTCTTCTATTGACATACGTGTTCTACGCTCGCTTCACATTAGTTCGATTCGAGCCTTAGAAGACAGACCATAAAGTGTTTAAAGTGTGATGAAGGAACACCGTGATAACAGCTTTATATTTTTGCTACAATATAATTTGTACAAAGTGAACACGC
Organism: Antheraea pernyi; assembly: GCA_015888305.1. Classification (NCBI taxonomy): domain Eukaryota; kingdom Metazoa; phylum Arthropoda; class Insecta; order Lepidoptera; family Saturniidae; genus Antheraea; species Antheraea pernyi. The sequence goes on from MU159633.1 coordinate 41,187, forward strand.
TGTTCCGTTTTAATAGCTTTTATATGGCTGTATCACTATTGAACAAATGTTATTTCGTCAATGTTATAAGTAACGTAAATACAGGTAAATCCCTTGCCATATTAAAATGTAAATTACATGGCCGATTTAATTTCAAGCTTCGAGTACCTTTATGGGTAAATGCAAGTTATAGGCGACAGCGAGAGTCGTAATAATTTTATTTGACCTATTTTAACTTTTCGATAATTATTTCGACAATTTAATTAAATAATAAGATTACTGAACTACATAATTATTATTGAGAAGTTTTTTTTTTGATAAAAAATTTTCAATAGGAAAAATTCCCAAAGAATTGTACATTTATCTACGCACTGATAGACAAATTGATACTTTGTCTTCTTTAATATGTAATTAAATAATAATTGTATCTTTTATGGAATAATGTAGTTTCGAATTAATAATACGTTATTTTCATACAATTTTTATTGGTACCAAACATATTTTAAATAGTTGATTCTAAAAATGATTAAGTATTCCGTACTAGTAGCCGCCATCTACTTTGTCTGCGTTTTTCTTTATTGATTATAACACTATACTCGTACATCATTTTAATATAACAGTTTATGTAACGCGTGCCAAGATAACTCGATTATAGATTTTCCCTAATTTTTTTTTTATGTCTGAGGAGGCAAACGAACTGGTGGGTCATATGATGTTAAGTGATCACCACCGTCCATAGACACTTGCAACACCAGAGGAGTCGCAAGTGCGTTGCCCACTACTTAGGTGGGATAAGGGTAAAAAGATGATGAATGTTTTTTTTTTCACTATCCCATAAAATAAATTCTCAGTATTAAATACTTCTATTTTTCTGTTATAAATAAATAATAAAACAAAATTTTCAGTAATTATGATTTATTTTTACCGTTTGCTTTCGTTAATTAAAGTATATTACATTATTAGTAAATGTAAAAATATTTCATACATTATTAAAGTTTAAAAAAGTGCATTCTTTAGCGAGTATCGAAATTGTAATATAAACGTGTTTTTTCACCATATAACCCACAATGAAACACAACCCTACAATATCCAATTAAGTTATGTGATACAGTTTATAAGACAAATATTAGTAAATCGATTTTTACCCTAACCCTAAAATACTACTTCTTTATACTCCGTTGCGTAATATATAAGGTTAAAACCCATAAAGTATATATTTAAAAAAATGAACTGATAATATATAAAATATACCACGGACCATGAATTCCTAGATGATACAAAAACTCCCTGGAAAGTTTTAACAAGAGGGCTGCCATCTTGTTAGAACCATGAAATTATCACATGATACTTCTAATATCTTTACCATGTCGATAATGGCAATAATAGTCTAAAGATTGGTTGCCAAAATAAAGAAAACATCCATCCTTGATTCCAATATTAATAAAATATATGCTACTATATAACTATCCGATATATAATATTTAATATTTATATATTAATACGTGAAGCCTAAACTTTGTATCCCTTTTTAACGGAATTGGGCCAACGAATGAACGTGAAATTTGGCATAGTTAAAGTTTATATGGAGGAGAAGTGCAGAAAGCTATTTATTTTTAATAAAATGCATTAGAAGTACATTAAATTAATTAAAATATGCATTAATCACACTACCGCTTCAATTTTACACAACATAGACACACATGTAAATAAAAAAGACATTTTGACATCTGTCAATAAAGCACTTCAAAAAAGGTTGTGAAGGAGGTTGCTATACTCGACTGTATGTATTATTTTACTCTTACGTTCCAATTACCCTTTTTCATTCTACATTCAACAATGATATTAAACCTAATAAAATAAAAACTTAAAAAAATCAATGAACTATGGTTGAATGTCGACGACTGGGCGCCCACTAGTAATATTTAAAGAAATCATAGTTGCAAAATAAAAAATAACACATAATTTATACAATTCTAGCAACTGCATTATTATTAATTGAAACAGGAAATTCCGTATTAACACCCGATGCATTTCGAAGAAACGTGCAATGGATGGATATTAAACGAAGATTAAATATAAGAATACAGATTAAATACGATAAGATCACCGGAAATTACCAATAATAACTATAGATTATGGGGAAATGTTTGTTTGATAATCAACAAGTATAGATATAAATTGTGATAATATTATATTTCTCCGTTCTGCGAATATATAAGCGCCATTTGCGATTATACAATTGGGTTGGTCAAAAATATCGTTTTACGAAGCTGTAGACATGATACTTTGACAAAACAAATGGCACGCTAACGCACACCTACGTAAAATAATATTATAATGTCACACTGTCTTGGATAAAATGTGGAAGTAAAATGGCATTTTCTCAATATCGGTGGTGAAAGAGATATAGTTATATGTTGCTTAGATACAGGCGGATTGACGGGGCAGCCGTTAAAAGTAAACCAGCTAACGAAATTTTAATAAGGCGCTGTCGAAGCTTTTGTGACGTATCTACAGCTTTCTCGTTATAATATGATTGGTTTTAAGTATTTAAATGAACTTCTTCGGATATGTTGCTAATGTTAAGTACCACACCTACTAACATAACCCCACCAACTGATAATTATACTATGATACCATCATAATGACTTCGTTAACGAAAAACTTGGAAACGTTATGTAAACAAAATACTGTATGGAGTTTTTGGCGGGATCTTAGAATGTTATGTAGCGGATTTTATATTTTATTCATAATCTTGTGTTATTTTACTCTATATTTCGTAATATTTATGGTGTTTTACGTAATATAGTTCGGTTATTGTACACAGGTTAAGTGGACGGGAAATAATACCAAGGAGCATGGATTCTGACTTGCCACAATAACTCCATGGAAAGTTGTAACAAGAGGGCCAACATCTTGTTAGTTTATTGAAATATTCGCAAGATACTTATAATATTGTTACTCGATAGGTTACCAAAAAAAATTTGTTAAATACTTCTAATTGATTATATTTTATTTTAAGACACACCATAGGAATGAAGTTTTTGTATTACAAGGAAACATTTTAACTATTCATAACTTTTGAACAGCATAGATTGAGTTCAGTGATCGCCACGCTTCCTGAACGCAGTACATGCAGTCACACTGTACTTCAATACCCCAAGGCAAGCGAGACACTGTTCTCACTCTACTCGCCACAGTGTATACCGCCACCACATTTCGTCATACAAAAAGGTTACGGATCAGTATTTCAAAACCCTCCCATAAGACTTTACACTTCATAATATTCCGTGTATATATTTTTTTATTATCTTTTCATAATTATTTCTAAATGTTTCCATTAATAGTTCATACCTGCCATGGCGTCACATTGAACTGACGTCACACACTAACTGACTGACACACACTTCACAACATTATAAACAAAAAACTAATTCTACTTATTTTTTAAATTATGGTAGTGTGCATACATGTCTGTTTAGATTTTCGTGAATAAAAATAGTTGGAAGTGTCTTGGAGTAAGTAATAAAATACATATCAACATTTTTTAGAAATATCTGTCTGTTTGTTTATTTGAAACGCATCACTGCCAAAGTACTACTTTCACGATAAAACCTCACCAAGAAAGCAAATTGATACTTTGTCTTCTTTAATATGTAATTAAATAATAATTGTATCTTTTATGGAATAATGTAGTTTCGAATTAATAATAGATTATTTTCATACAATTTTTATTGGTACCAAACATATTTTAAATAGTTGATTCTAAAAATGATTAAGTATTCCGTACTAGTTAGTAGTCGCCATCTACTTTGTCTGCATTTTTCTTTATTGATTATAACACTATACTCGTGCATCATTTTAATATAACAGTTTATGTAACGCGCGCCAAGATAACTCGATTATAGATATTCCCTAATTTTTTTTTATGTCAGAGGACGCAAACGAACTGGTGTGTCATATGATTTTAAGTGATCACCACCGTCCATAGACACTTGCAACACCAGAGGAGTCGCAAGTGCGTTGCCCGTCTGTGTTTGGGGGGAGGAGGAGGGAGGGGGAGAGGGAAAGGGGGACTCAGAGCTCGTAATCGCTAATACGTCGTGAGCTGGTGTGGTGATTACGCCAATATTTTCTTTCGGGAAGTGGCCTATGGCCCTGCGATGGGCCTCTTACAGGTTGATATGATGATAATGATGTATAAGGTACTAAAAGTATCTTACTTTTTAAGGTTTTAATAGTCTCGAGCATTTTTCCAACATACAAGTAACTACTATTTTAAACTAACATTGCCTGTGGAATCGTTAACATTTTGCGTTACATAATTCCCTCAAAGGTGAAACTAAAGTTTTTATTGAATTCATCAGGCAAATACCCGCCGGTATCCGTACAGTCGGTGGCGTAGCACTGCCCGACTTTAATTAATTTACCCCAACCGACGTGAGTGGAAGTTCATTGTGAACTAAATATTTTGAAAGTGCAAACTTTTGCGTCGCCTGTAAGGTTTTTACTTGCCACATTACTTTTTACGAGATAAATGCTGTTAGAAGCTAATGGTTGAACACCTAAACGTGTTTGCGTCGTTCATGCTACACTTCCTTACGTATATATGCAAAACACGGAATCTATGGGCTAAGAAGATTACCACGAAAATGGTAAATCCTGCAATCTACATATAGCTAAAACAGAAGGGTCTATTTTGTCCAAGCGAATATCCAAGTTCTGGCATGGTGATAGAGCTGATTTTAAATTTGCATGTTGGTAAGGATTTTTGTAGGTCCAGCTGGCTAGCTATCATCTACAAGTGAAAATCTGCCACCAAGTAATGGGATTATGATCAATTATGCTTATTATGAGTATGCCCATATGTATAGGGGCTACTTACTACTTATAGTAATGATAAAGTTTAACAAAGGTTGCTTAAATGATAAATGGGTCGTAGTGGATAGGTAATAATGACGAAATCGATATCATTCATTATATTAATACGTGAAGCCTAAACTTTGTATCCCTTTTTAACGGAATTGGGCGAACGGATGGACGTGAAATTTGGCATAGTTAAAGTTTATATGGAGGTGAAGTGCAGAAAGCTATTTATTTTATATAAAATGCATTAGAAGTACATTAAATTAGTTAAAATATGCATTACTCACACTACTGCTTCAATTTTACAATACATATACACACATGTAAATAAAAAAGACATTTTGACATCTGTCAATAAAGGACTTCAAAAAAGGTTGTGAAGGAGGTTGCTATACTCGACTGTATGTATTATTTTACTCTTACGTTCCAATTACCCTTTTTCATTCTACATTCAACAATGATATTAAACCTAATAAAATAAAAACTTAAAAAAATCAATGAACTATGGTTGAATGTCGACGACTGGGCGCCCACTAGTAATATTTAAAGAAATCATAGTTGCAAAATAAAAAATAACACATAATTTATACAATTCTAGCAACTGCATTATTATTAATTGAAACAGGAAATTCCGTATTAACACCCGATGCATTTCGAAGAAACGTGCAATGGATGGATATTAAACGAAGATTAAATATAAGAATACAGATTAAATACGATAAGATCACCGGAAATTACCAATAATAACTATAGATTATGGGGAAATGTTTGTTTGATAATCAACAAGTATAGATATAAATTGTGATAATATTATATTTCTCCGTTCTGCGAATATATAAGCGCCATTTGCGATTTTACAATTGGGTTGGTCAAAAATATCGTTTTACAAAGCTACTACACGATATTTTGACAAAACAAATGGCACGCTAACGCACACCTACGTAAAATAATATTATAATGTCACACTGTCTTGGATAAAATGTGGAAGTAAAATGGCATTTTCTCTATATCGGTGGTGAAAGAGATATAGTTGTATGTTGCTTAGATACGGGCGGATTGACAGGGCAACCTTAAACTAGCTAGTCAAGTTTTAACAAGTCGCTGTCGAAGCGATTGTGACTTATCTAGAGCTTTCTCGTTATAATATGATTGGTTTTAAGTATTTAAATGAACTTCTTCACAAAAACAAACAGCGTTAACAAAACAAAGCAAAGAGAAAGAAAGAAAACGAGAAGATATGCCACACTATTCTTCAATACCCCAAGTTAAGCGAGACACTGTTCTCACTCTATTCGCCACAGTGTATACTGCCACCACATTTCGTCACACAAAAGGATTACGGACTGATCCGTTTTGATTACTTCCGTTCCGTTGAAATATTGATTTCAAAACCCTCCCATAACACTTTACACTTCATAATATTCCATATATATTTTTTTAATTATCTTTTCATAAATATTTCTAAGTGTTTCCATTAATAGTTCATACCTGCCATGGAATCACATTGAACTGACGTCACACACTGACAACACACACGTCACAGAATTATAAAAAAACTAAATCTTCTTATTTTTAAAATGATGGTAGTGTGCATATAGATATAATAAGAATGGAAATCTAAGGTGTATGTTCTGTTTAGATTTTCGTGAATAAAAATAGTTGGAAGTGTCATGGAATAAGTAATAGAATACTTCAGCTTCAACATTTTTTAGAAATATCTGTCTGTCTGTTTGTTCGAACACGTTTCACTGCATAATAATAATGTAAATGTAAGGTGTATGTTCTGTTTTGATTTTCGTGAATAAAAATAGTTGGAAGTGTCTTGGAATAAGTAATAGAATACACTTCAACATTTTTTAGAAATATCTGTCTGTCTGTTTGTTTGAACACGTTTGCCTGCCAAAGTACTACTTTCACGATAAAACCTCACCAAGAAAGCATATCCTTGAATAACATTTAGTCTTGGTTTCATTAAAATCTATTCACTCTATCAAAAGTTATTGTAATTTTAATGACGACGCGACTTAAGTACGAGAGAAAAATAGACAAGTAAATGGACTTAATACATCCATATAATATTATTACTCACTGTTTTTTTTTACATTAGATTTCACGAGAACGGAGTCGCGGGCACTGCTAGTACAGTATACAATTCTGCCAATGTCACGTACATAGGAAATGTACGTTATCTGTGCTAGGTACTGATAAAAATAAAGAAGACAGATAAAACAAATTATAAGTCAACAAAAATTAAATATGTACCCAGATCCAGTCATTTGTCAACACAAAGAATGAATAGGCTACAGTTAGTTGCTTATTGATTTACTAGCGGACACGGCGGACGTAGTCCTGCCTTGAAAATTAAAAAAATATAGACAAATTATATACCTAAATCTTCCTCATGATTTACTCTATTTAAATCCGTGTGAAAATCAGTTCAGCAGTTTTATTAGTTTATCGCGAACAGACAGACAGACAGACGCGGTAGGGGACTTTGTTTTACACTATGTAATGATGATGATTTACAAATTATCTAATTACAGTTCGACTTTGTTAAACTCGATAAATAACAATAAAATATTTTAAAATAAGGAGTTTTGTTAATTAAAATTAAAAAACAACTTATATATCGGGAGTAGAAGGAGGTAGAACATTAAAAACGGAGAATCTGTGTTTAGTGCAGTTAAAAATATATGATAAAGAGAAGCAGTATTTTTACAGGTAGTGATTCCTAATCTTCAATTTGGCTAATTGAACTAGTGTGGAAGTATACCCTAGGTGAAAACGATAGATAATAAAGACAATAATACTGAAAAATGGGACTTCAAAGACCCATAGTTATTAGAAAACGTTATTTTGTAAATGCCTATAAGATATTTGCAAATATTCTAATCCCTTTGTCATACTTCACACGACGTACTTGTGGCTAGAACATTATAGTTCTAGATTAAATAAAAAAAAAACAGTGTGGGTCGTAAAGTTTTAAATAAAAAAATACAAGAAATAGCCAACGTTACGAAGTGTTCCCAGACGGACACTCATCCAAGTACTGACCGCGCCCGACGTGAGTTTTAAAAACACCGGTTCTCGTCGGATCACCGAAGTTAAGCAACGTCGGGCGCGGTCAGTACTTGGATGAGTGTCCGTCTGGGAACACCACGTAACGTTGGCTATTTCGTAATTTTCGGAATGTATTGGAAAGATCAGCGTCTAGAGAGCTTTTAGAATCAGCAAAGATTATAACTCTTAATATAAGATTTAGAAATAAAATTTCGTTCCTTCCAATTCTTATTTAATTACCGTAAAATACACTATTAGCCTAATGTTTCCGAAGAAATCAGTATTCAATTCAGGTAATTGCTGTCCAAATGACATTAAAGGAGGTAGAATCTCTATCAAACTTAATTTAGAAAAAAATAACAGTCGTAAGTCGTATCTTGCAGAGGCCTTTAAAACATATAATTAACAGATACAAAATACACCTAAACTCGGACCAGTTATTTGAGGACCACATAAATATCTTTCTGGTCTGTGATACGAAACAACACCCACAACGTTGGAATAGGAAATACGAGCGTTTTAGCTACCAAGCCATCCAAATAGCCACTTTAAAATTATAACCATAAAACGATTAACTTAAAAAATCCTACATATATAAAATAGCTAAAACGCAATAACAAATAATTAGTACTATATTTTAACCATAAATTTAGTAATTAGTACGGATATAAGTAAGAAAGTTTCTGTTAACGAAAGACTACAGTTTTCAAAGTTAAATCAAAATTTAAGTGAGAAGAGAAGAAGCTTATGAACGTCAAAACTCCACCGCCGTTCCGGGCAAGCAACTCAGTCATTGAGAACACAGACAACAAACAAGAAACTCGATTTGGTTCGACTTTTTTAATGTATACATTTTTATAACAAGGTATTGTAGTCACAATTGTTCTTAGCGGATATAAAAAGAGGGATTAAATTCCAGAGGTCACTATCGTTTACGTATTGACCGACCACCACATAATATAGCTACAAAGGGTTTTATGGGTCAAAGAAAAAATGACCATTCGTGCAGGAAAGCATTACAACTAAAAATTAAAAACAATCGATAAATTTGAAAGTTCATCACATATTTTTTGGTTTTTAATTTAAACTAGCTGTGACCGCGACTTCGTCCGCGTGGAATCTTATTTAAAAAAACAGTTTTTATAAAAGTCATCTAAATGTATTAAGTCCATTTACTTATTTACTTTTCGCGTCGTCATTAAAATTACAATAACTTTTGATAGTATGAACCGATTTTAATGAAACTAAGAGTAAATGTTACTCGAGGTTATGTTTTATATATTTCTTTGTGAGGTTTTTTCGTGATTACAGTATTTTAGTAGTGATGGGTGTTCGTACAAACAGAAGATTGAAGGTGGTAGAGCTACGTTGAAGCTATTACTGATTTCAGCATGAATGGGTCGGCTCGTCCGGGTTAGTACCAGCCTCTCACACAAAATCGACGTGATGTAACAGTGCTTACATTTTTGCTTTTCGTTCGGTCAGTGGGAGCGCCGGAGGCCCACCTCCCCTCCCCCTCCTCCCTTCCCCACTCCTTCCCTCCAAACACAGGCTGGCAACGCTCTTGCGACTCCCCTGGTGTTGCTAATCACTTAACATCAGGTGACTCGCTTGTTCGTTTGCCTCATATAATATATTTAGAAAAAAAAGACATTTCTAAAAATGATTGAAATGTATTTTATTACTTATTCCAAGACACCGGTAACATTTTTTTTTTTCACAAAAATCTAAAAAATACAAACACGTTAGATTTACATTCTTATATGTATCATTTCTAAAAATGATTGAAATGTATTTTATTACTTATTCCGAGACACCGGCAACATTTTTTTTCACAAAAACCTAAAAAGCACAAACACGTTAGATTTCCATTCTTATATGTATAGAAAATTATTGGGTACTGTATGTGTGAGGGTCATTTAGCAACCCTGGGTAAATTTAATTTTCAATGTTTATTTTATATTTCATAAACGTATTCTTTATTATTTATGCCCAGATGGAATTATTTGTATATTTCCGCTCACGCTTATGGCTTACTCTATACATTACCTAGTTGTCTCATCTTATGGTCCGAGGTAGTGAGAGTGTTTCCCGGAATAAATTGCTAAATTAGTGACCTCAAGTAATTGGTAGAGTTAAATCCGTTTCACTAAGAATTTAAATAAATCTAGTGGTCTATAAACTTCATGTATGTCTGTCCGTAGCTAATTACAGACTTGGACTAAATGTTACCTTATAATATTTCTACGTTAATTTACCAATAAATTTGTAATATTAAATTTATTTATAATAAAAAAAAATACATAAATATCTTTCTGGTCTGTGATACGAAACAACACCCACAACGTTGGAATAGGAAATACGAGCGTTTTAGCTACCAAGCCATCCAAATAGCCACTTTAAAATTATAACCATAAAACGATTAACTTAAAAAATCCTACATATATAAAATAGCTAAAACGCAATAACAAATAATTAGTACTATATTTTAACCATAAATTTAGTAATTAGTACGGATATAAGTAAGAAAGTTTCTGTTAACGAAAGACTACAGTTTTCAAAGTTAAATCAAAATTTAAGTGAGAAGAGAAGAAGCTTATGAACGCGAAAACTCCACCGCCGTTCCGGGCAAGCAACTCAGTCATTGAGAACACAGACAACAAACAAGAAACTAGATTTGTTTCGACTTTTTTAATGTATACATTTTTATAACAAGGTATTGTAGTCACAATTGTTCTTAGCGGATATAAAAAGAGGGATTAAATTCCAGAGGTCACTATCGTTTACGTATTGACCCACCACCACATAATGTAGCTACAAAGGGTTTTATGGATCAAAGAAAAAATGACCATTCGTGCAGGAAAGCATTACAACTAAAAATTAAAAACAATCGATAAATTTGAAAGTTCATCACATATTTTTTGGTTTTTAATTTAAACTAGCTGTGACCGCGACTATAATGTAGCTACAAAGGGTTTTATGGATCAAAGAAAAAATGACCATTCGTGCAGGAAAGCATTACAACTAAGATTTAAAAACAATCGATAAATTTGAAAGTTCATCACATATTTTTTGGTTTTTAATTTAAACTAGCTGTGACCGCGACTTCGTCCGCGTGGAATCTTATTTAAAAAAACAGTTTTTATAAAAGTCATCTAAATGTATTAAGTCCATTTACTTATTTACTTTTCGCGTCGTCATTAAAATTACAATAACTTTTGATAGTATGAACCGATTTTAATGAAACTAAGAGTAAATGTTACTCGAGGTTATGTTTTATATATTTCTTTGTGAGGTTTTTTCGTGATTACAGTATTTTAGTAGTGATGGGTGTTCGTACAAACAGAAGATTGAAGGTGGTAGAGCTACGTTGAAGCTATTACTGATTTCAGCATGAATGGGTCGGCTCGTCCGGGTTAGTACCAGCCTCTCACACAAAATCGACGTGATGTAACAGTGCTTACATTTTTGCTTTTCGTTCGGTCAGTGGGAGCGCCGGAGGCCCACCTCCCCTCCCCCTC